>JALPQI010002350.1:0-107778 GCA_025490895.1 Thaumatotibia leucotreta
TTTGCTTTGTGTAAATTTAAAGAAGTAGTTTTATTTGGTATGATAGTAATTGTTAATTTTCGTAATAGTCTAGTAATCTTTAATAAGGTTAAAGATTTTGTTTTGTATTTAAAACTTAATAGATCGAATAGGAACACACCTTTCCTTACAAATTTGCGATAATATATTTCAATTTTATAAATCGCCATGTGACTTATCAATCAATACCCCTACTTACCTCAGACCTTACTTATTACTAAGCAATTATTGTCACAACTATTTAATTCCCTTAAGAAATAAAGTCGAGCCCGAATTAAATACACGTCAGATACCATTACAACGAGCCGGAATTACATAAGAGGGTTGGTTAAAATAAATCTGTAAATTGTGGCCTTGTAAACTTAGGGACTTGGTTTTATAATCTATATTAGCTTGGAAGAAATCAAAGAAATCGTTACCAATAATGACGTCATATTTAAGGTTAATTTCATCCTTAGTGACGTGAAATTTATATGTTATGGTATCGCCTGGGAGATGGCACTGTAATTGTGAGGTTCCGAGAGTTTCGCAGTATGAATCTGTGTCGTTGATACCCTTAAGTTTAATAATTTCAGAGGAAAGCAGTGGTTTTTCTACAAAACTGGAGTATTTGACGATACTGACACTTGCACCTGTGTCGATTAGGAAACAGAGGGGTTTTTGGGTATTAGAAACCGTTAAGTAGGTATATGGTAATGATATTCGTTTTTTGGGTGCTGTAATTTCGTAGCACGGTATTTGGCATTCGATATCGCAAGATTCGGCGAGGGATAGATTTGTAATTGATTCGGCGAGGTGACTCCCTTCTGGAGGGGATGTGAGTGTATCTTGAGATTTAGAAGGACTCAACGGCACGTTGCGTGGTTGAGATGTATAGGACATAGTAGGACTCCGAATTGGCGGAGATGTAGGCTTGGTATAAGATTTAGTATGACTCAACTGCACTTTAGGTGGTTGAGATGTATAAGATATGGTAGGACTCCGAATTGGCGGAGATGTAGGCTTGGTATAAGACTTAGTATGACTCAACTGCACTTTGGGTGGTTGAGATGTATAAGATATAGTAGGACTCCTTTGTGGAGATGTGGGTTTTAGGAAACGGCGAGATACAGTGATCGTGTCTTTAAATGAAGATGATCTCGGCAGACACGGGACCGGGATCGTAATTAGTTTAAATTATTATCAGAATTACTTTCATCGAATTGCCCTTCACAATAATGCACATTCGCTTGGTTGCTTGGCGTGTTTGAAATTTGAGCGCCGGCGGCAACTACTGGCACATTTGACGCGGCACCGCCGTTAAGGCGCATATTATTATTGTATTGCCTTTTGCGGCATTCATTTATTGTATGTCCTATATTTTTACAATAGGCACATACTTTCGATCTATTTGAAAATTGGCCTTGACCGTAATCTGCGCTTGCAGATGGCCTGGTGTAAGAATCAGGGTGTTGAGGACGAGGTTGCTGGTGAGGTCGTACATGATAGGAATGTCGTTCCCTTTTGGCGTGGTAACATTCTGATGAGGTATGCCCCGGTTTGCGACAGATGCTGCATGTTTTAGATGTCTTAGGAGTGGTATGATTAAGATTGAATATTTTTTCTTCCTCAATTGCGTAACTGATCCCTTCATTAAGGGTTGAAGGGTTGTGACCTCGAACTATGTGTGAAAAATCGGGGTTCAAACCGAGAAGGAAGGTGTTAAGGGCTAGATCTTCCATGGCGGCTATGCGTCCTGGAAGTTGTTCTTTATCTTTGCAAGAATATTGAATGTCGGCTAAAATTCTGGTTAAACACGACTCTACGCGCAGTGAATAATCCGTGACTGATTCTGAAATGAATTGCTTACATTTTTGAAGTTTTAAAAGTAGATGTATGGAATGTTTCTTTTCACCGAATGTAGTTTTTAGAAAGGATTTTATTTCAGGCCATGTTGTGAAAGTTTTCAGGCAACACGCTAGTTGGGCTTTGCCTTCTAATTGTGACACAATGTATTTACATAAAACATTCTGTTGTTCTGTACTGGCTAGGCTTATAGCGTTTTCGCAGTTTGTCAAAAACGCAGGAAGAGATTCGCGGTCCCCGTTGTAGGGTTTAATGAATTTAGTTAAGACAGATAGGGTCACTTTGTCGCTCATTTTGATTTTACGCGGTTTTTCGCGTATGCTGTTTGATGTACTATCGGATTCAGATGAGTCTGAACTCGAACCTTGAGATTCAGGTTGATCCTCCGGTTGTTCTATTTTGGGAGTACTCATTAACAATAATTATGCAGTACAGGACAGCAGATAAACAGGATAACTTATTTTATAGCTTATTCTGAATTAGATGTCAAGTCTTTAAATACGAGCACAGAATATATAAAGTACAGAAGCTTCACTGCTTTGATGTTCACAAATGCCGGCTTTTTATGTACCTACACAATTATTATTACCAAACAAAATGGCGCGCGAGGCGACGCGAGCAGCTGAAATGGGCCGTATTGCGTGGCGGAAAGGTCGCTTATAAGCCGCACGCCGTCGAAAACAGGGTTGTCAATTATTGAAAACTAATAAAATAACGAACGGCGCTATGAGGCGTCTGACAAATACATTACTGCAATGATATCTACGGCGTTAATAGCATTGGTCTTGATTCAACAATTTAGTTCATGCGTGATTATAGAATTATCTACGCATTCCATACACGTGATTCAAAAATATTTGTCTCAACTCGGTGGGCACCTTCTTTGTGCTTCGGCCGCGCGTGCCCGGGCGGCATTGTTTGAGGTGTGAGTGAGATAGCAACACGACTTCGCTAACTTTAGGTGAATATCCATCCGAATGATCCTGATAATAACACGAACATTCAAAAAATATCTGTAGACAGTATGTGAGGTGTGCAGAAATTAATATATCGAGGGTTGCCTGGTGAAACCCTATAAGTACGTGACACCTAGTTTCGAGAAAAATGATGTTAGAGGTTTATTGTCATCGGACACTTATTTTGATAAATAGATTCGTAGTTTTATGAGTGGTTTGTGAAAAGCAATTTCATTCACTTTAAGTTTATCTATGTTTTAGTTATGTAACTCATCTAGTTTTCCTGTAAGATAACATTTTTTACCAAGGGGTATCGATTTATTGGGTTTACGCATAAATAAAAAAACCATATTTGTTACTAAGAGGGTATTATTACCAAATAAAAACTTAAAAAATAGACGAATCTAAAAGTAATAACGGTATTATTCTACATCTGAAAAAGTAAGTGCTATGCCAACAAACGTTTTTAGGCTTCTTATCCATCCATGATACTCTTCAGGTATAATTCAGTATGTTTCAGCGGGGCAAAGTGCTTCTATGAACGGTTTGTCTGTGACTGGACCTGGTGTTTCAACGGCGGATAAAAAAATATAAGCTGAAAGGCAATGAGAATGGTGGGTTTCCATGGTTTTGAGGATCCGCACATTGTTTTGCGTTGCCTATTGTGTTTGAGGTACTCATGCTTTGGTTGGGAGAATCAGTTTCAGAAAAGGACTCCTCCGATCTTGATGAATCGCAAATTGATATTGCCACCCAAATGCGCTATATTCTCAACAACAGTAATGGCATGTCGGACTCAAGTGAGTCTTTTGTGGATTGTTGAAAAAAAAACTGTTGTTGGAATCGATCTGTAACTTGATTTATTGTGCTTGCATTTTTTCCGGATGATGAAGCTGACTTATTTGGCCGTGACTGTTCGGGTGAGGATCCTGCATGTGTGCCGCATCCTGGGGACTTTCGCAGTTTTGATGAGTCGCGGATTGATATCGCCGCCCAGATGCGCAGTAGTGGTGGTAAGGGGACTCAAGTGGGTCTTTTACAGATTGCTTGAAAGTGGTGTTATTGGGATGAAGTTGCTTATACAGGTAATCGTTTTTTTTAGATGATTGAACTGAGGATCCTACTTGCGACTGTTTTGCCAAAACAAATGGATTTTGACTCGGATTTTGCTACTGAGGGTCCAAATGTTTCATCCAAACAGGAAGCTTTTTTTATGGAGCTGATTGATGAAGTTTTGGATCGAGTTTGGATTGCTGTGGAGGATGACTATTCAGCGGGAGCTCCTTGTGTTTTTGATACAGATTCGGAGAGCGATGCACCTCGGCGAGATGATTCTGGCCGTGACATTGTTGTTCCTGAGGGTCCCGGTCCAGAGAAGCATCGGGAGCGTTCCTTGCCGATGCTTGACGGTGTTGGTCTTTCTGGTCAAGGTGAATGTATGGAGGGAGCTTCTTCTTGCGTTTCGGATTCCGAAGACGATACATTGAGGGTATTGGAGCCGACTGACTCTGGCCACAGTGACGGCATGATCCGTGAGCGTTCCGGTGCTTGTTCGCAGGTGGAAGGCGCTGTTGACTTGATTTTGGACAGTGTTTTGGATAGGGTTTGGGATTGTGTCGGGCCCCTGAAGCGACGTAGGCAGGCTGAGCTGTCTGAGTGGAGGGTGGATATCGCTAAAAGGCGAAAGCTGCTAAAGTTCCAAAGGAGGCTTCAAGGATTGAGGAGGTTCCAAGGAGGTTTTGGAACTTTAGCAGGACGCTTAACGCCTTGGGTTATATAAGGTAGCCCTTCCATTTTTCGCTTTTTAGCGACATCTACTTTCCGTTCAGATGGCTTGGCTTGCTTGCGTCGCTTCAGGGGTTTGACGGAATCCCAAACTTTGTGTGAAACATTGTCTAGAATTGGGTTAGCAGTGTCTTCTGCTTGTGGGCAGGCGCCGGAGCATTCGCGGATCATGCCGTCATTGTGGCTGGAGTCTGTTGGTTCTGATACTTTTAATGTATCGTCTTCAGAGTCTGGAACGTGGGAGGAGGCTCTTTCTGTGCATTCGCCTTGACCAGAGGGACTGGCATTGTCGGGTGTCGGCAGGGAGCGTTCCTGGTGTTTCCTTGGACTGGGACTTTCAGGAATGATGGTGTCGTGGCCGGAGTCATTTCGCTGAGGTGCGTCGTTCTCTGGGTCTGTGTCGGGAGCGCAGGGAGCTCCCGCTGAATGGTCATCTTCTGCAGCGGTCCAGGCTCGATCTAAAGCTTCATCAATCAGCACCATAAGGGGGTCTTCCTGTTTGGATGAAACATTTGGACTTTCATTGGTGAAGTCTGGGTCGAAATCTATTTGTTTTGGTGAAATAGTTGTGGGTGGGATCTTCAGTTTAATCATTTCAGGAAACCGAAGGAGGAATAAATTGCCTGTTGGCTTTGTCCTAGTAACGTTGTTTTTGAGTGGTCTGTAAAAGACTTGCTTGAGTCTTCTTACTATTATGATTGTGCATTTGGGCGGTGATATCAATTTGCGATTCATCGGAATTGCGAGGGTCCTTGGGATGTGGCACATGTGTGGGATCTTCATCCGAATGGTTACTGCCGGGTGGGTCAGTTTCATTATCTGGAAAGAATTTAAGCATGATGAACTGAGTTACCAATTGATCCTAACAACGGTTTTTTTAGTAGTCCACAAGGGACTTGCTTGAGTCTGGCATGCTATTGTTGTCGTTGACAATATAGCGCATTTGAGTCATTTTCTGAAATTTTTTTTTTAATTGGAGTGTGAGTATCACAAGCACAATAGGTAGTAACGTGGGACAGTGTGCGAATCTTCAAGGCCATGGAAGCTTACCATCTTCATTGTTTTGCATGTAACAGCTTACATTTTTTTCAATTGCCTTTGAAGCACTGGGTCTAGTCATGGACAAGCTGTTCATAGAGGCACTTTGCCCCGCTGAAACGTAAAAAATAATCAATATTATTTAATCAAAAGTACTAATCACAACTACCTTTTTATTATTTTTATCGTAAGAATCACTCAAAGTCGCGAAGTCTCATTAATCGTCAGTGCTAAAACCTGATAAGTTCGCATAAAACAACAACAATTATTTTCATAGTCAGTGCTAAAACCCGATAAGATCAAATAAAACAACAACAATGCTTTTCATAGTCAGTGCTAAAAACCGATAAGTTCAATAAAACAACAACAATGCTTTTCATGGTAACGGTTAGTTACAATAGCTTACATTAATTGTTACTTCAACTCATTACTATAAACACGGTGTGTAAAATATGACAATTCTACGTTTATTCTAGGTTAGAAAAGTAGATTACCTGTTTCCAGCTTATTACTGCAAGCTAGGTAGTTGCACTAATTTTCTGCCTCGGTCACCCATCACACAACTTTGAACACAATCATTCACAACCTTCTTTAATACAATACACCCCTTTTTAACAGCTATTTTCAATTAAATATGCAACGTCGCAGCGGTGCGCTTGCGTTCGTGACGCTACTTGTCAAGGCTGCGCATGATCATGGGGCCGTCGAAAAACTTATAGGGTTCTTCCCCGGACATATTTGAAAGAAATTTGTTAAAGACCTCTTGCGAGAATCCGATTACTGGACTTGACATAATATTTTATTAGAGAATTGTTTCAAATAAGTACTATAAGCTTATTTGTTGGGTTCTCTTTGATTAAATTTGTATGTGCAATAAATGATATCGTAAAAGTAGAATCCAACAAATGCTTTTAACGTATTCTAATTCGTAATAAAGTCCTTTAAAGTTTGCAATCGTAATGAGGTGAGACCGGGTAAGTAACAGTAACTGGTTCTACATTGTATGTTTAGTTTGATTAGGTGTAAATATCTCGGCACTAAATACCAATAAATATACATTATGTGGTTCTTCCATTAAATAATAAATAAAAATGAAGTCTTAAATGTAGTTGTAGTATTTAGTTTTTAATTAATAATTGAAATCAAGTACTTATTGGGTTATTTACTCGGCATATTTCCGTGATACATGTAAAATCAGCTTATCTGATATTACCATTAGATTGACCGATACTGAATCATTCTAAAACTGTTTTTACTTTAAAATCTCCCTTTTTGTCACTTATCGGGTTTCACCAGGCAACCCTCGATATCTGCTGAATGCATTTCAAAATAAAGAAATACGTTAGGTACCTACGCATTCATGACAAAAGCAGCATAAATAAGTAATGGTTTAATCACAATCGTAAGGCGTGTAACACGGCATTTTCTCTTATATGTACCAGTGTACCTATTTACGGCTTGTTTTTGTCCTAACATATTATTTGGTTGTCTGACTTTATTCCCATAATATTAAGGGCCTGTTTCACATTCTCTGGTTAACGCTATCTGTCAATTAAAAAATATCACTATCTCTTTCTTTCAGTTGGAAGATGAAAGGGACCATACTATTTTTAACCGGCAGATAGCGTTAACCAAAGAATGTGAAACAGGCCCTTAATATTATGGGAATAAAGTCAGACAACCAAATAATATGTTAGGACAAAAGGCGCGAAATTCAATAAAAGTATGAGAGAACGAAGTTTTTTACATACGACATACCTTTTATGATTGTTTTGATTGTCCTTGTGTGATATTTGTGTACAGAATTATAATATTGTGTTGGGTTCGATTCCCGATATTTAAATACCTAAAACTTGAATAAGTGATTATGACATTGTTGTACTTTTATGTCACGATCGGAGATTGTGCGTCACAGTGTAGATCAGTAATGTCTTACTGATCCATTTATGTGTTGTTCTATAACCACTGTGTATAATTTAACATTGTGATTATCAGATTATGACTGATACTTAATCATGATAATATTTAAACGAGTTCGATCCTCGTTCAATTGATATTAGCCAAAGAACCTTATATTGGATTGTTTTACAAACAGGGGGTTCGAATCCCTATTTACTGATATTTCTGAGAACAGGCTAAGATATTGTGGACACTTAATGTTGATGTCAATTTAATATATAACAGACTTATTTCTGTGTGTTTGGAGTGCTTAAATATAATTGAATATTCTGAGTGTTACATTATACATTATTGTCTTGGAATTTTCATTCAAGAGGTTGTATTTGTAATTAATGTTACGGTGTAATGTAATCATTATTATTATTTACTTAGCATAAATAATACTTGCTTTTGCCAGGTTTTTCTGGGTTTTCCTGGTTTTAGCAAAATATATTAAATTATGTTCCCAGAAAAGGAAGGTGTTTAGGTACTTTTGCTTTGTGTAAATTTAAAGAAGTAGTTATATTTGGTATGATAGTAATTGTTAATTTTCGTAATAGTCTAGCATTGATAATAAGGTTAAAGATTTTGTTTTGTATTTAAAACTTAATAGATCGAATAGGAACACACCTTTCCTTACAAATTTGCGATAATATATTTCAATTTTATAAATCGCCATGTGACTTATCAATCAATACCCCTACTTACCTCAGACCTTACTTATTACTAAGCAATTATTGTCACAACTATTTAATTCCCTTAAGAAATAAAGTCGAGCCCGAATTAAATACACGTCAGATACCATTACAACGAGCCGGAATTACATAAGAGGGTTGGTTAAAATAAATCTGTAAATTGTGGCCTTGTAAACTTAGGGACTTGGTTTTATAATCTATATTAGCTTGGAAGAAATCAAAGAAATCGTTACCAATAATGCCGTCATATTTAAGGTTAATTTCATCCTTAGTGACGTGAAATTTATATGTTATGGTATCGCCTGGGAGATGGCACTGTAATTGTGAGGTTCCGAGAGTTTCGCAGTATGAATCTGTGTCGTTGATACCCTTAAGTTTAATAATTTCAGAGGAAAGCAGTGGTTTTTCTACAAAACTGGAGTATTTGACGATACTGACACTTGCACCTGTGTCGATTAGGAAACAGAGGGGTTTTTGGGTATTAGAAACCGTTAAGTAGGTATATGGTAATGATATTCGTTTTTTGGGTGCTGTAATTTCGTAGCACGGTATTTGGCATTCGATATCGCAAGATTCGGCGAGGGATAGATTTGTAATTGATTCGGCGAGGTGACTCCCTTCTGGAGGGGATGTGAGTGTATCTTGAGATTTAGAAGGACTCAACGGCACGTTGCGTGGTTGAGATGTATAGGACATAGTAGGACTCCGAATTGGCGGAGATGTAGGCTTGGTATAAGATTTAGTATGACTCAACTGCACTTTAGGTGGTTGAGATGTATAAGATATGGTAGGACTCCGAATTGGCGGAGATGTAGGCTTGGTATAAGACTTAGTATGACTCAACTGCACTTTGGGTGGTTGAGATGTATAAGATATAGTAGGACTCCTTTGTGGAGATGTGGGTTTTAGGAAACGGCGAGATACAGTGATCGTGTCTTTAAATGAAGATGATCTCGGCAGACACGGGACCGGGATCGTAATTAGTTTAAATTATTATCAGAATTACTTTCATCGAATTGCCCTTCACAATAATGCACATTCGCTTGGTTGCTTGGCGTGTTTGAAATTTGAGCGCCGGCGGCAACTACTGGCACATTTGACGCGGCACCGCCGTTAAGGCGCATATTATTATTGTATTGCCTTTTGCGGCATTCATTTATTGTATGTCCTATATTTTTACAATAGGCACATACTTTCGATCTATTTGAAAATTGGCCTTGACCGTAATCTGCGCTTGCAGATGGCCTGGTGTAAGAATCAGGGTGTTGAGGACGAGGTTGCTGGTGAGGTCGTACATGATAGGAATGTCGTTCCCTTTTGGCGTGGTAACATTCTGATGAGGTATGCCCCGGTTTGCGACAGATGCTGCATGTTTTAGATGTCTTAGGAGTGGTATGATTAAGATTGAATATTTTTTCTTCCTCAATTGCGTAACTGATCCCTTCATTAAGGGTTGAAGGGTTGTGACCTCGAACTATGTGTGAAAAATCGGGGTTCAAACCGAGAAGGAAGGTGTTAAGGGCTAGATCTTCCATGGCGGCTATGCGTCCTGGAAGTTGTTCTTTATCTTTGCAAGAATATTGAATGTCGGCTAAAATTCTGGTTAAACACGACTCTACGCGCAGTGAATAATCCGTGACTGATTCTGAAATGAATTGCTTACATTTTTGAAGTTTTAAAAGTAGATGTATGGAATGTTTCTTTTCACCGAATGTAGTTTTTAGAAAGGATTTTATTTCAGGCCATGTTGTGAAAGTTTTCAGGCAACACGCTAGTTGGGCTTTGCCTTCTAATTGTGACACAATGTATTTACATAAAACATTCTGTTGTTCTGTACTGGCTAGGCTTATAGCGTTTTCGCAGTTTGTCAAAAACGCAGGAAGAGATTCGCGGTCCCCGTTGTAGGGTTTAATGAATTTAGTTAAGACAGATAGGGTCACTTTGTCGCTCATTTTGATTTTACGCGGTTTTTCGCGTATGCTGTTTGATGTACTATCGGATTCAGATGAGTCTGAACTCGAACCTTGAGATTCAGGTTGATCCTCCGGTTGTTCTATTTTGGGAGTACTCATTAACAATAATTATGCAGTACAGGACAGCAGATAAACAGGATAACTTATTTTATAGCTTATTCTGAATTAGATGTCAAGTCTTTAAATACGAGCACAGAATATATAAAGTACAGAAGCTTCACTGCTTTGATGTTCACAAATGCCGGCTTTTTATGTACCTACACAATTATTATTACCAAACAAAATGGCGCGCGAGGCGACGCGAGCAGCTGAAATGGGCCGTATTGCGTGGCGGAAAGGTCGCTTATAAGCCGCACGCCGTCGAAAACAGGGTTGTCAATTATTGAAAACTAATAAAATAACGAACGGCGCTATGAGGCGTCTGACAAATACATTACTGCAATGATATCTACGGCGTTAATAGCATTGGTCTTGATTCAACAATTTAGTTCATGCGTGATTATAGAATTATCTACGCATTCCATACACGTGATTCAAAAATATTTGTCTCAACTCGGTGGGCACCTTCTTTGTGCTTCGGCCGCGCGTGCCCGGGCGGCATTGTTTGAGGTGTGAGTGAGATAGCAACACGACTTCGCTAACTTTAGGTGAATATCCATCCGAATGATCCTGATAATAACACGAACATTCAAAAAATATCTGTAGACAGTATGTGAGGTGTGCAGAAATTAATATATCTGCTGAATGCATTTCAAAATAAAGAAATACGTTAGGTACCTACGCATTCATGACAAAAGCAGCATAAATAAGTAATGGTTTAATCACAATCGTAAGGCGTGTAACACGGCATTTTCTCTTATATGTACCAGTGTACCTATTTACGGCTTGTTTTTGTCCTAACATATTATTTGGTTGTCTGACTTTATTCCCATAATATTAAGGGCCTGTTTCACATTCTCTGGTTAACGCTATCTGTCAATTAAAAAATATCACTATCTCTTTCTTTCACTTGGAAGAAGAAAGGGACCATACTATTTTTAACCGGCAGATAGCGTTAACCAAAGAATGTGAAACAGGCCCTTAATATTATGGGAATAAAGTCAGACAACCAAATAATATGTTAGGACAAAAGGCGCGAAATTCAATAAAAGTATGAGAGAACGAAGTTTTTTACATTATTTAAATGTGCCGCTTTTTTACTGACAAATTTGTCCGAAAATAAACCGTTTTGTCTGTAATTGACTTGCGTTTCTGAGAATTTAATTTACTACGAATGTAGGTAATACGTGTATTATTATGATTCTTACTTTTTAGTATCTCTCTGACGCATCGGCTGTGCGAAAAACGCGTCATGATAATTAACATTATTATTATTGCAACATGCTGCTATGCAGTATATTTTCGGCATTTTCATTTGAGATGCACATGTATAAAATAATCCTAATATTTGCAAGCGATATATTTCGCGATACGTGACGAGCCAGCGTTGTAAATTTAAACGTCCGTTCCGAGACAGCGCGCGCCAACCATTGAATAGACCACGGAGACGGGGCGCTCTGCATGTACTTGTAGCCGCGCGGCGGAATCGCGGAGTGACACCCCCTTGATACGAGTCAGACACTTATGCACTTGAATTTAAACTAAGGTTTAGAAACTTGAATAGGCAGGTACTTTCACTGATATTAAGGAAATAGAAACTCACAGGAATGTGATAAACTGCAGGAACATTCTCGGCAAAGTTGATACTTGAGTGCCTTCGGGGTGTCGAATAGCTGCTCCACGTGTTGGGGCTTTGTAGTCGCGTTGCGGCACTTTGACCTTGAATTAGGTGCGGGCTCGTGGTTTGAGGTCTCCACGAGGCTGATCGTCGACCTGATGTGTGGGTTAAACTGGTGTTTCACTGGTGTTCCGGGTGCGGGCTCGGCAAAGATGCTGAGGCTGACCGTCGATCCGGGGTTGAGATGCGGGCTCGGTGAAGATGCTGAGGCTGACCGTCGATCTCGTTGTGATGCGGGCTCAGAAAAGTCTGAGACTAACCGTCGATCTGGAAGCTGGCCTAGGATCCGGAATGACGAGACTTAGTATCGTCTCTTTGTGTCATCCCACCGCTGCCACCAATTTGTTATAGGGCAGCCTCCGTGGGAGTTTTTAAAAAACAAAACTCAAAGTTACACCACTGAAAAGTATTTATTAGTTTAACACCACAATTACACTATAATTTTAAACGATTAGTACGCGGACACGGCACTCGATAGACTGACCAGATTACCTAATGCACATGCTTTTTATAACTAATACCTGTGACGTCAAAGCGTCAGGGCCCACGTGGATATAATGCTAGCTTAGAATTACTTACATACTATTGCTGTATATAACAGCACGTAGGATTTCCGAGGATAGGATTTACCGAGGTTTTCCTGAAATTTTGGAAGGACCTGCTCTGTCGTGGTTCCGTGCCCAGCGCACCATTCTGCGCACTTATAAAGAAGTTGTTTCAGCTTTGCAGGAGGAGTTCGACATACCTGACCTTGATCATATTCTTTTACAGGAGATTCGGAGTAGGACTCAAGCTAGAACGGAGACCATTGTATACTTCGTATCCACGGTTCTAGGAATGTACGAACGGCTTAACCGCCAAGTATCAGAAGAAGAAAAACTTGATACGATGTTGAGAAACATCAGGCCAGAATTTTCGAAAGTCCTTGCTCTGCATGATGTTAAGTCCATCCAGCAATTGAAAACTCTGTGCAAGCGGATTGAGTTATCTCAAGTTAAGGCTAATCATTTTCGTGAACCGGTTTTGCCAATACAAGATGGCCAGTCCTCATCTTTCGTCATAGGGAAGGGTAAAGAGCTTCCATATAAGTCGACTCCACCTCATCCTCACAATTCTTCCAAAACGTTTGTGGCCGCTGTAGCCCGGACGCCTTTCAATTCTAATCCTCAACTTAAGTGTTTCCGTTGTGGTAGAACCAATCACTCCACTAGATCTTGTAGGTTATCTAGAGATATAGTCTGTTTTAAATGTGGAGAAAAAGGAGTTCGCACTCCGGACTGCACCAAATGTAAGGATTAAAAAAAACTAAATAACTTTGTCTTTTCAAATAAAAACAACTATAATCCTTCTGCTCCCTTTCACGCAGAAAAGACAATATATTTTAATCCTCCACAGGGAGATGACAGAGTATACGCACTTTTAAATATAATGAGTCTTAACTTTCGTGGTCTTTTGGACTCGGGTGCCAGCACTAGCTTCTTAGCCCTTTCCGACCGGTTTGATATAATCCTGCAAATTACTTTGCAAAAATGCTGTCACCAAGTAAATTGTATTTTCGAGCTCAAACCTATACCGATCGAATCTGCAGACACTAGCCGACACGTAAAATTAGCAAATACCTTAGGGCGGCCGCATCAGTCAGTCGCAAGGCAGCGTTGAAGATGGCGATGTGTTTTGGTGGGAGTAGGTGCACATGTAAGTTCGTAATTTCGTATATTTGCGGTAACAAACATTCTATTTATTGAGTGATACTTACTCTTAAAGAGTTAAACGTTTTTATTTAGCACAAATTAGAATAAAATTAAGTGATTTTGTGTAAACAATATGCCCGTAAATAATAAGTGCACAAAATTGTAGGTTCGGACGGAGCTCGTCATAAATATTTGCACGGATATGCATAATCGGTATTTGCGCATAAAATGAAACCAAGAAAGATAGTCATATGTTTTGAAGAATTGGTTACATATTTCGTCTAATTCGTTAGGTATATATTTCATCGTATTTTAATTAGCGTATCCAAGGAACTGGGTTAATAATATCTTGTATTTTCATCTTTGTTAGGCACTCCATAGGTGTCCATACCTAATATCTCTCGAATTGCTTTGGCCTTGCTATTATGAATGTTGCTCTTTTGAACTCTTCTTAAGTTTTGCTTATTCGTGGATGAATGAAGAAAACACATTGTAGAAGGACGTCCAATCTTGATAGTTTCCGGTAAACTTTGCTATGTCTATCTTCGGAAGCTTCACATCATCACTAAAGCTAGGTGCGAGATTACTGCTAATTCTGCTTGTGCACGACGTAGTACTTTCTAGCATAAGCTTTTTAAGTATTTAACCACAAATATTTTCTTGTTTGGCTATTAAAACCCGTTAATTCCGTTCACATCTTTAAATCTATTGTTCAATTACTGTGGAAAACGCAATGTGTAGTAAATATCGTTTTTTTTTCTTGTGTGAATATGTATAATGTAATGTAAACAGATTCTTCGTTTTTCCCAGTCAGTAAAAGTATATATTGCAAAAAGTACTGGTTATTACACGTCGACTCCAAAAAATCGTCGCTTTAATCCAATCATCATATTATTATTAGCATTGATAATACATTTTTATCTTCTCGAAATCATGAAGTGAAAATTTTGATTTTTATTTTCTAATTTACTGTCTAAAAGTAGCTTTCACATTTAAAACTCATTTATTTACGTTTGACATCCATCGTTGGGTCACCAATTTACATAGGTGTGCGAAAATTCAACTCAATCTGCCCAGTAGTAGTGTCGGAGTAAATCGGTTGTAACAGACGGACAGATGGACACGCCAGTGATCCTATGAGTGCTCCGTTTTTTTTCTTCTTGTGGTACGGAACCCTAAAAATATAAGATCGCTTATAATAGGAAGTTTTTTCATAAATAATGTGTTTTATTAATGTTTTTATGCCTGTCCATACTAATTTGCAAGATCCTGCATTTACGTATAGATCCTGAACGTCACTTTCGTGCATGCGATTTTTTTAATGATAAAAGGCAATTCAATTTTTTTTATAATTTTTTACAAGTATACGAAGATAATTTAAAACGATCTACATACATTTTTCATAAGATTTTAGAAAATGTTTGTCTCGGTCGTAAAGGGCTATGTAGTGATAGCCATCGTATATTTTCTACGGGTGGGGGTATTCCCATTCAGAAACATAAGAAACCGATAATTATTCGCGTAGCTAATGACAATCGTTTGTTATGTACGGAATATATGGTCTTGCCCATTAATTATAAAGGGGAAGTTAAACTTGTACACTTTAATATTCATTCTCAAATTGCGCAACCTATGGTTCTTGGCTTAAACTTCTGGAGAGCTTATAACTTAGCCCCAGGTCTAATTACTAACATACCTAAAGAAGACAGCCATTATCTGGCTAGCCTTGATTTTGTACCTACTGACACAGGCTTAACCCTCTAATGCATACGAAGCCAAATATGGTTTCATTGGTTTTGGACTCTATTGACTGCTGTTAGGGTTCAACTTTGAAATGCATTTGTGCCTGTCTTATGCATTAGAGGGTTAATAACTTACGATTCGTTAACTCAGGAACAGAAATGTCAGCTCGAAGCTACTAAAAAGTTTTACGATCAAATTGATACGGATAAAGTTGGCCTAGGTAAAACTCACTTAATTGAACATGTTATTGACACGGGGGATTCACCTCCTATCAAACAAAAGTACTACAGACTTAGTCCTAATAAACAAGCAGCGTTAGAAGATGAAGTAAGTCGTATGTTACAAGCGGGAATAGTAGAACCTTCCCACTCGCCTTGGAACTCACCAGTCGTTATGGTTGAAAAACCTAATAGGGATTTAAGATTATGCTTGGACAGTAGGAAGTTGAACTCGGTATCCAAATCTGACGCTTACCCAGTGCCTTACGTTCATTACATTCTAGATAACTTACGTGATGCAAAATTTCTAACATCTCTTGACTTAAGTGCTGCGTATCATCAAATACCTCTAAGTGAACAGTCCAAAGAAAAAACTAGCTTCACCGTGCCTGGTAAAGGTCTTTTTCATTATAAACGCATGTGTTTCGGTTTAGTCGGAGCGAGTGCAACTATGCAACGCCTAATGGATACTCTTTTTACGGCTGAATTTGATAACAAGGTGTTTTGTTACATTGATGACATAATTATCTGTACCTCAGATTTCCAAGAACATCTTCGGTTACTAAAGGCCGTTTTTGAAAAGCTAAAATCGGCAAACTTAACTATTTATATGAGAAAATCACTTTTCTGTAGGAGTGAACTCAAGTATTTAGGATATCTTATTGACAAACACGGTCTCAGAACCGACCCCTCTAAAGTGGAGGTTATAGTAAATTTCCCAACTCCAGATGACGCTAAAGCTGTCAAACGTTTTCTTGGTATGTGCGGTTGGTACCGCCGTTTTATAAATAACTTTGCAAAAATAGCTCGTCCGTTATCACGACTTACCAGCAAAAAGATAAAATTTGTCTGGTCAAATGAAGCTAATGATTCTTTTAACTTACTTAAGTCTGCCTTAGTATCAGCACCTATTCTTAAATGTCCTAATTTCAATGAAGAATTCTTTATACATACTGATGCATCCTCTTTCGCCATTGGAGCGGTTCTCACTCAGAAATACGACGGCGTGGACCATCCTATCGCGTATTGCAGCCGTACGCTGAATCAACAAGAGACTAATTATTCAGCTACCGAGAGGGAACTCTTAGCAGTGCTCTATGGGTTAGAACAATACAGAGCCTATGTAGAGGGTAGAAAGTGTTTTATTGTGACAGACCACGCATCGCTGAAATGGTTCTCTAATTTGAAAAATCCGACGGGACGTTTGAACCGTTGGGCTTGTAGACTAAGTCAATTTAACTTTGGGATTATTCACCGTAAAGGAAAAGAACACGTCATACCGGATTGTTTATCGCGTGTTCACATTAGTTCCATTGATGTTCCATCATCACAAGATCCATGGTACCAAGATTTATATAATAAGGTTATCGAAAAACCTTCTCTTTTTCCAAATTTTAAAATAGAAAATAATCAACTGTATCGTTTCTCTAAGAATAAATATCGTCTGACAGATCAATTTGACTGGAAGCTGGTAGTTCCTTATGAGAAGCGGAAAGATGTGTTAAATAAGTATCATGATGATCCTACTGCTGGACATTTTGGTGTGTCCAAGACTCATTCTAAAATAGCCGATGTCTATTATTGGCCTACCTTGTTTCAAGATGTAAAAGAATACGTAGACTCTTGTGAAATTTGCAAGACCTATAAACCTGTTAATTTGGCTCGACCTGGTCTTATGGGATCTCCCAGACGTGTATCGTCACCAGGCGAAGCAATTTCCTGTGATATTCTTGGTCCATTTCCTCCCTCTTATATGAGAAATCAATATATCTTCGTATGTACTGATTATTTCAGTAAATATGTAACTTTATTTCCTTTGCGCACGGTAACGGCGAAAGCAATCGTTAAGTGCATGGAAAAAGGAATCTTTCTAGTACATGGGGTACCCAAATATCTCTTCTGTGACAATGGTGTTCAATTTACCTCCAAAGATTTTAGAGACCTGATGAATAAATACAGTGTCCCTCATATTTTCTATAACCCTAGATATCATCCTCAAACTAACCAGACGGAACGCGTAAACCGCGAGCTGGTAAGAACCATTGCATCTTACGTGCGTTCTGATCACCGTAACTGGGACAAGAACCTTGCGGAGATCCAATGTGCTCTCAATAATGCCAAACACGAGGTCACCAAACACACGCCGTATTTCTTGACGCACGGTCGTCAGATGATTCTAGAAGGTTCTCTATATAACGATGATGGTCCTATAGATCAAAATTCCATTCATCTGGATACTAGTGATAACTTTTCTGAAAAATTGAAAGAACTCAAAGTAGTTTTCCAGAAGGTTAAAAACTCGTTGCTTGCCTCCCATGATCGTAACGCTAAGCATTATAACATGAGGAAGCGTAACGTAGAACTCGAAGAGGGCCAAATGGCTTATAAGAAATGTTTTCCATTGTCGAATGCCGCTAAATACTTTTCAGCAAAATTAGCACCCCGGTACGAAAAATGTGTTGTACACAAAAAATTAGGACCACTTGTCTATACTCTAAAGTCCTTAGAAGGGAAACTTCTAGGAAACTTTCATATAAAGGATATAGTCCGCCCTGGCGAAGCCGAGCCGTCATCCTAACGGTACTCGTCTTTCGTTCTGAGACCTAGATATATCCAATACTTATTATATAAGGAATGAGACTCTGTCTACATTAACCTTACTATACGGTTCCGGATGCATACGGAAACCATCAAAATTCCCTATTCTGTCCTTATAAAGACTCATAGAGGAACCTTAATCCTTCAACACTAATATCTTTGCTGAGATTCATCTGACTAGTTAGTCATAAAAAAAAAATTAAAAAATACATTTTAACGATTTATTCTCCTAAGTAGAGAAACTTTATCATAGTGATTGAGTTATCTCTAACCAAGAGGAATTCTGCTGAAAGAAGTACATTTAAAAACTATCTTCCAGTGATTTTGACTTAGTCAAAATACCCTTTCGAGATCTAGTAACAGTGAATCAGCTAGTCGTTCTAGCATTCCCTTTGCTACCTCGTGTGTAAATAAATAGGCATTTTCTTTAATAAAGTAAAAGACACAAACGCCTTATTAGATATTAGGTAGTCCTATTAAGCATTTCTTTTATTTATTAGCTAACCTAGTCTCGTTGGTAGAAGCTGCAGATTCACCACGATATAATTGTAGTGTAATAGTATTCGATAAGTTTCGTTGAGTCTCAGGTTGTCCTGGATTTTATTATTAAGTTCTGACATCGTCCTCGTTGGTCTACCAAGTAGATTTTCTTGTTTAGTCGTATATCATTTAGCCCTATAGCTAGTTTTTATGGTACATGCCTGATCAGCATTCGTACTCCCTCTTTAGGTTTAGGTTTTGTTTAGAATAAATTTATATTCCTAAGTGTTACCGTACATTTAGCAGTTTACTTCCACTCTTAAAACCGTGAACGATAATTTAACTTTATCCCTTACTAACTACTAAACACCCTTACTTTCGCTTATTAATACTTAATTCGCAATCAACTAACTTAATCAAGCTTATGCCACCCTTTTGCACTTATATCCCCTCATCAACTCCTAACTAATACTTATCATACTCTGATACCTGCTTACTAACGGCTTTACGCAATTAACCTATCCTGCTTAAGCCATGCATTAACCTGTCTCCTACGGGTTTTTTTTCTTCTCACCTACTTTCTTTCTCTTCAAAAAAAAAAAATTAAATTTTTAATTTAATTTTTTTTTTAACCCAACTAAAGATGAACTGTAACACTTTGGACCGTGTGTCTAGACATCTTAATGGATATAATTTATACTGAGCATTTCATCAAGTTTTCGTTGGTTTAGCAGGGATGAATTTAACGTGTAGTATGCCCTAGACTCGGGTAATATCATGGGAAGATAGAATAGAGGTGGAGACTTGTCTTGTGATAGCTTTTTGTAAGTAAGAATTTACCTTGTGTGTGATAGTGGTGTCCTCATGCATTCCATTGTTTAATACCGTTCTGCCTGTGTTGCACTGCCATTTTAGGTTAATCACAACACTACGCACATTCAGACTATATGTCTTCTTAATAATTAACTTGAAAGGACATTATAAATGCGATTTGGTTTCCGTTGTTTACGTTCTTTTGCTAGGTTATGTTCCTGATACATTGATTTGGCATTTGACGTTTGACAGGTGTGCTTGTCTATGGTCCAAAATCCGTTCCACACGCCGGTTTTAGAAAACATGTTAGATTTTTATTGTCAAGACGTATTATTTACAATTTACCTTTAAAATGGTTTATCTCAATTTCTAGGAACATATTTCTATAAAATTTTAATTGTTGGTAAGGATCGATTTGTGTCCAAGTCATTCGCACGAGCACAAAAGGTGGCGCTGCGATCGCCGACGCGGTTCTCTCTGGTTCTGCCCAAAATGTCGTCATTGGGAATCCGGCATACGATATGTGAACATCTAAAATTTAACTATTGGATCCCAATCACGTGGAAATGGTAAGTATTTTGTTAGTACAAGTACAGGGATGCATAATCATCCCTCTAAAATCTCTTTCATAAGTTGATCAATGTAATTTTTGTTTCAGCCGCGCCCGGTATTTCTCTCAACTTAGTAACATGAATTTATAGTCCTGTTCGTTCTAGTATGATAAGGATTTGTTAACACCAATTCAACATTTGGTAAGTAGTACAATGAGGTGTTCCTCACTATAATGCCTAGGATGGCTTTCTATTTTGTGAATTGTCAATTTCATAAGATAAATTTCTTTTTCAGCAAACGCCATTTTAACCTGCACGCACATGGACCGCTAACCTTATTTCAATAAAGAAAAAAAAACCAGCTTATAAACTGGTAAGTGTTTTATTAAACCTGTGGTTCACGTGTTTAATTACATATAAAAGCTCTTGATAGATAGGTATGAATAATTTTCTAGAATTTAACCAAATATTGTCTCCATTGTTCCAGGTTTTTTTATTTTTATTTCTAGTTACATATTTTCATCTACTTATTTCATCTTCCTAAATATTCGGTCCTGTGGATAGTGTCATTTTATTGCGTCGATCTTTTCATCATCCTGGAGTCCTGAGTCTGCACTACGGGTCACCGGCGGTAAACTCGGGAGGTCTGGTCCTGTTCACTGCGCCGGCCCATCCATGTATGGCAGCGGAGAAGTATTCATGAGAGTCTAGTGAAGAGCACCAACCGCAAATCACGGTTTCTATTTAAATCCACCGGTACCTAGTAGAGTAGACAGGTATTTATAAATTTCCTATATAAGGTTTGCTGCCAAATTAAACCTCGGATGGTATGTCTTGTATGCCCCGAGCCATTACTGTTTTGTAAACTACTATATAAAGGGATTTCCTCAAGCTAAAACATAAAATAGCCTATAAATTCTGGTTCATAAATTTCCCACTGTGAATAGCATTTAACTTACGCTATAACATAAGACTTATTTACTATTGTCAATATTAATTAGTTCACCGAGTGTGTTACCAAACTGCTAGACCATATGTGAATACACGTTATAAACCTAGTGTTATCTTTTATTGTTTGAACCTGACATACGATAGACGGAGGTTGGATCAAAGGGCGTCCATTATTTCTTAAATTCTAGATCCAGACTCTGCTCCATTAGGAGGTGGCCGATCCACGATCCTGAGTTAGTCTCTTACTTGATCTAGCCGTGAGCATTCCTACTTTCTTTATAGTTGAATGGCCCCTGACCATTTATGCTTTACCTGTAAATGAGAAACGACATTAAATTCATTCATCATCAAATTTTACATATTCAAGTATATCTCACAAATATTATTCAAATAAATTATAGTAAACGTTTTCTTCAAGCAAATTTTCTGACACGCATGCCATATTGACATTACCTGCCGCCGTTTGTCTAAAGTGCAGGCTGCGGCCAACTAAAAAGGTATCAATACTTTTTACATATATTTTAAATTTGCCCCCTTTTACTACTAGTCCGTGGGCTAGTCGGTCTGAAATTAGAAAACGGTATAATTTGGGGGTACCAAGTGTCCTTTTTACAGTAGTTAGACATATTCATAAGGATGTTAAAAAAGTATGATAGACATCTCAAAGTGGTAGCTAATAGGCATACGGGCTATTTCAAGATTTCCGTTGTATGACAGGTATGGTTAAAATGAAGAGGTACAAATTTTCCTTTTCACGGCTGTTAGGTTAACTTATAAAAACGTCAAAAATGCAAGATTGCCATTTATAAGCGCTACCTAACAAAAATGGGGGCCAATCAAAGATGTGGATCTCAAGTTTTACAAAATCAAGTATATCTCGAGAACTACTAAATATATCTAATTACTCTCTTGAACAAAATTAAAGGCATATCTGTAAGCTTCATATTTTGCATATACACGTTATTGCTAAAACCAACCAATAATTAATTATGACCAAATTAATGAAAATTTCGTGATTTTGTTTTTTTTTTAGTCGTGTTTTTACATAGTAGTCATGACGCTAGAAAAATTAATAGTACATTGTGCATCAAGGGAGGTAAGTACGGAATTACTAACGAGAGTGTTAGAAGCCCGACGCCGTTAGGCGGAGGGCTTTTATGACTCGAGTTAGTATTCCGCTTACCGACCGTGATGCATACAATGTTTTTCATCACACTTGCCAACCAAAAAATAAGTTTTAAGACATAATATTATTAAATGACGTACTGACATTTATTACTCCCTAGGGAATTTCACTTTTCTATTACTCCCGCTGAGCGCGCAAGCAATGGCGCGCTTAGACAGCAGGTGTGATGAAAATATTTTTTTAAAGATAGTGTATTTAATAAGCTTTAATTTGATGTATATAACTTGTTGGCGGTATTAAAAAAAAGACCCATAAAAAATATTTAAATGAATTGTAGTCATAATCCACCGTATATTAAATACACTATCTTTAAAAAATAATTTAAGTTTTTTTATATTTTTCAATCTTGGTTATTTGAAATAAGCACTATTATTTACGAGTGGCACTTCCATCGCCTCTTAATTCACTAAGTATACGGTGGATTATGACTACAATTCATTTAAATATTTTTTATGGGTCTTTTTTTTAATACCGCCAACAAGTTATATGCATCAAATTAAAGCTTGCTAAATACACTATCTTTAAAAAATATTTAATTTTTCTAGCGTCATGACTACTATGTAAAATCATGACACAAAAAAATCAAAATCACGAAATTTTCATAAATTTGGTCATAATTAATTATGGGTTGGTTTTAGCAATATGGTGTATATGCAAAATATGAAGCTTACAGATATGCCTTTAATTTTGTTCAAGAGAGTAATTAGATATATTTAGTAGTTCTCGAGGTATACTTGATTTTGTAAAACTTGAGATCCACCATCTTTGATTGGCCCCCATTTTTGTTAGGTAGCACTTATAAATGGCAATCTTGCATTTTTGACGTTTTTATAAGCTTACCTAACAGCCGTGAAAAGGAAAATTTGTACCTCTTAATTTTAACCATACCAGTCATACAACGGAAATCTTGAAATAGCCCGTATGCCTATTAGCTACCACTTCAAGATGTCTATCACACTTTTTTAACATCCTTATGAATATGTCTAACTACTGTAAAAAGGACACTTGGTACCCCCAAATTATTTTCTAATATACCGTTTTCTAATTTCAGGCCGACTAGCCCACGGACTATACTGCCGAAGGTTGTAGGACAGAGTATACCACATAGTTTGTATGACTAACTCTCGTTACACAATTGACGCGATCGTGATTCTTCTTTTGATTAAAGCCTTGACTATGTAAATTTTTTTTAGCAATCCACTCATAAATCAGTACTTCTTCTGAAACTTAACCTAATTAATTGGTTTACTTTTAGACTATCTTCTATGTGTAGATCATATTTTACACATTTTTGCGGCCTTCATAGTTTACGATCTTATTGCTAGTATCTGGCCTAATACCGCGAAAATCGAAATTCCGAGGATTTTTCTCTGTCACTCAAACGAAGACGTCATTAGAGTGAGAGAGAGACATCCTCGAAATTTACGAATTTCGTTTTTCGCGGTAGGGCCGCTGTGTGTGAATTTCGAAGTTGGTACTTGCAGATTTCGATCGCTAGTCTTTAGGTCCGTGTGTGACATAGAAGACCACAAGTTATGGATGGATAACTTCTTCAACTGACCTTCAGAAGGGTCGAGTGCCATCCGTCCGACTGAAGATGGAAAATATTGTATTGGCAATGCACGTGCTTAAAATGTATTTGTGCGAAATGAAAAACGTAAAAATGTTGTGTACTCAATCAACTATTTTAAATTAAAAAATATTTTAAATAAATAAATAAATATCTTGGGACATCTTACACAAATCAATCTAGTCCCACGGTAAGCTCAATTAAGGCTTGTGATGTGGGTACCAGGCGACGATATATATAATAGATATATATATACATAATTATTAGACAACCATGACCAAGGAACAAATATTTGTGATAAATAAATATACAAATAATGCCCTCGCCGGGATTCGAACCCGGAACCTCCAGCTTCGTAGGCAGGGTCACTACCAACTAGGCTACGGAGGCTGACAAATGACATTATGGATCATATTTTTATATTGCATACAAAGTGTCAACTAGGCCCCTATTTCAGCATGATGACAAATGCAGCAATTGTATTATATCACTGTTACTGACGTCACAGGCTTCCGTAGCCCATATAGCTACCAAAATATAATTATTACTAATATCGTTTTTACATCGTTAATAATAAACTTCTTTTTACTTTCCGAAAGTCAATTGTCACAAGATTTAGAAAGATTTTCGTTAACCCTTAAATGCATGACCTTGACAAAGTTTTATTCAAATTTGAATTCTTTCATGCTGTCAATAGAGTCAAGAATACATGATGCATATATAACTTATACATCACTATGCATTTAAGGGTTAATTCTCGACATGAGGTACGGTTGTACGCGCGTACGGTCTCAGTACGAACATGAGTTTTTATCAAGGTCATTTCCACCTGAAAGTCTACCCACAACTAAAATACAAGCTAATACAGTAATAAGTGGTTTAAACATGGATGTATGCGCGTATACTATACAATATAAGCCCTCTGTTCTGTAGGTAACACGAACTCGTATAATTTATACCGCGCTTTACTTACTAAAACTTTCAGTGTGAATTTTTGTCCACGACAAAATAAATGCCATCCTGATAATACTTTTATCTTTAAATTTCTCCGACCTTAAATCCCTAAGCACTATTTTAGACCCAAATAAAACCCGTAGTAAACTAAAGTGTTCATAAAACTACAAAAGAACCTGAGCTAAAATCTCGTTGCTATAAAACAGTTTTAAATTTAGGACTCTACTTTTATTCCTGTAGGGACTAAGTTTGAACCTAGAGCTTTGATATGTGAAAAACTGTAACTGAATAAATGGCCTTTTTAAGAAATCACTTAAGGTAAGTTTTGGAATATTTGGAATAATGTTGTTCAATCATTATGGGTTAAAGAGGCAGTGGTATTATAAGCAATTTCACTATATTAAATCTGGTTTTTAATTTTCTTTAGTTTCCATTCCGTGAAAGAACCTTACTAGTCACAATATTGTGTAGCTGCTAGTGAGTCAATTTGTCAGCGGTTAATGAGGATGCACTGTGTCTAGGACATGGAAAAGACAACATGGAATATAATTATAGGTCCCTTCACCATCGACATAATAAATTATGTTACAAAAACCTCTGAAAACGTAACTAAAAATATTTTTACCATCTTAATGACAACTTTTTTTAAATGTTCATTGCATTTCACAGAAAAATTCATCATTATATATTATGCGATCGCCAACCCGCTTGCCCAGCGTAACGATTATGGACATTTACCTCCTAATGAAATGAAATGAAATGAAATAATTTATTGTCATGTCACAGGTAAAATATAAAAGATACTACAGGTTCATTAAGGTCACTGTCCGTGGTCTACCAAGTTTATGGTGTACAATATTATGTTGTGCCAAATGTGCCATGCGAATTTAAGTCATGATATTTAAATTACAATTACAATACAGTTTAGAATTTACATATCAACAACTTAAAAAATAAAAATAATAAATTTTTCATGTACTGGCTGTTGATGCCCCAAATAAATAAATAAAAAAAATTAAACATTTAAATACTTAATTTCAATTCTTTAATATTCAAATATAATAAAATGCTGAATATATTAAGATTTCAAAAATAATATCATCATCATCAGCCAATTAACGTCCACTGCTGGACATAGGCCTCCCCCAGAGAGTGAAAAATAATATGTAAAATTTCAAATTTATAACTTACTATAAAATAACTTGAAAAATAAAAATAATAAATAACATAATGTGTCCATCCGTGCTGCTACGTCCAGCAGTGAAATGAATGGCTGTGTGAGAGTGGCTCATGATGTGATAGAAAATAAATACAGAATTTTTCGTTTAAAGTTACGAAACACTAAAAATAGAGTTGTAGCGTTTTCCAAAGCAACGGAAGCCCGGCTGTATGAACTTTAAATTCGAACCTACTTTCCTTGTTTTTTATTCCGTGAGTAGCAAGGACCATTTTAGTTTAAAGCCAAGTGCAGCGTGATTTTTCGAGTACTTTATTTTATAATGCGCAAGAGTGATTTTCACATAGCGTAGCTTTTACCGGGGACTCATTCGTAATCATACATTTTTATAAAAAAAAGTTTTGATTAGGTACTCTTCGATATTCATCAGGGGGTGACTTTTTTGTCGTATTAAAACGAGTTTCACGATGTTACCGATGTATACAAATTTTATAGAAATATATTTTCCTAACAAGTGCGCAAAAACGAACTTTGCGCACGCTTCGCGCGCGGAAATGTCTCTTTTTGACGCACTTGTTATGAAAAAAATCGTCCCTTACACGTGCAAAAACTTTTTTTTAACTCGGGTGATTGTCGCCCTCGTATCACTCGGGCTCCAACATTCACCCTCGCCGAAAAAAAGTTTTCCCGCACTAGTTAGGAAATGTACTATTCGCATTTAGGGACACCCAATTAGCGTGACGTTAAACAGAGATTAATGGAACTGTCCATTTGGTCTATTTCCCTAAATGTGGATTCCTTAACAGTCTACTTCCCGCCTGTCTGTTCCCTGAAAGTCCATTACCTACCTCGAATGTCTATTCCCTCATCGTCAATTCCGATCAGGGTTAGAACCGGAAGTAGTTTTAATTTTATGTACAGTCAAGTGCAAAAAGAAGTATCGATAGAATCCGCTCATAAATAATATATATTACGACGTTCTTTTTGACACACCATTAGAGTGCACTGGGACATATTTTTGAACATTTTTTTGTACACTTTATTTTGTCTTTGACTGTACCTATATTAGAAATTTAGTTATAAAGTGAAAGAATACATACTGTGGTCCCAGTAAAGAGAAATTTGAAAGTTGAAATTAGTTTTTGCCTTATTTTTGTCAGCGAATAGCGTCGCTCGCTTTTAGGGTAAATGTATTTGACGTCGGCTCGGAGCCCTAATTGCGAGGCTCGCGCGAAGTATATTTCATCGCCGTGCACGTTAAAATGCACTCCTGCCCCGTAAAGTGCAGCTTATGTACTCGTAAGTTCTGGTATGTTAGTCATGATCATCATCAGCCTATGATAATCCACTGCTGGACATAGGCCTCTCCTATTAACTACGCGTATAGATGCATTAGGAGGTAAATGCCCATAATCGTCACGCTGGGCAAGCGGATTGGCGATCGCAGTAATGCGTCCACTATGATGACGCTGCTGCTGCCCATCATTAATCTTTTATCAAATAACGGTCAGTGACACTTCAATCCCTTAGTCGACTCTTACGGCACCCGCAGGAGGAGTTGGGGTGGTGACAAATTGTATTCTTATTGCCGTCACCACACGGCCAGGGTGCTTAGACAAGTTGCCAATCTCTAGCGCTTTAGCGTCAGTCATAAGCGAAAGGCAGCTAACTGTCTTTGTCGCACTAATATGAAAGAGTGACAGAAAGGGAACATTACGATACGCTACTAAGCGCTAGCGACTGGCAACTTGGCTACGCATCTAGGTATGATAGTGTTTGAATCGTATTTTATTAAGAAAGTGTATTTTCATAATTAACTTCACAAATGCAAACATTTGAAGTAATAATGATTTTAGAAATAAATCATTGTAATTTGACGCGTTAGTTTTTTTCTGTACACATTGATTAAATAAATACTATCCTGGGACTTTCTACACAAATCGACCTAGTCCCACGGTAAGCTCAATTAAGACTTGTGATGTGAGTAACAGGCGACGATATATATAATAGATAAATGCTTATAGATACTTAAATACATAGATAGCTATGAACAAGGAACAAACATTTGTATTAAATAAATACACAAATAATGCCCTCGCCGGGAGTCAAACCCGAAACCTGCAGCTTCGTAGGCAGGGTCACTACCAATTAGACAATAGGTTATTATCTAAAGGTGGTTTACACCAAACTCATTCTATTCCCACTCTACGAAATTCGTTCGTCACAAAAAACGTAATTCGTTGAAATTCCTTGATTTCGTAGAGTGGGGTATAGAATGACCATTCGCTCGTTTGATGTAAACCCCACCTTGATACGGCGACTGCACAGTTTATCATGCGTCCCTTATGCAAGGCTTTTGTGCACCATCTAAAACCCATACAAACCATGTCTTCTATCTATCTGTATTGACAAGGACAATGCCGCAGATACCGTGGACCGAGCGATATCACGAACAAAGAGAAATGACGTCATTTGGTATGTGCGTCCGTGTTCATATGTCTCGCACATATATCTGCGCTGAATATACCGGGTGTCTAAAGACTATGGAACATGATCGGAAAGTACTTTAAAAATTGTTGATAGACTGTTTTAGTTGGAACGGACTTTTTTTTTAATTTAGTTTAATGGCTGCCTTCCACTGCGAGTGGAACGGACTCATTAATAGCTCCGTTTAACTTACACCGCTGGTGTGACTTACAGCCGTCAACTGCATACTAGCACTTGGCCAGCGATGACCGTGAAACGGAGCCATTAATGAGTCCGAACCGCTCGCAGAGATTTTGTATGACATAGAGCAGCTATTTTTAGAAGTATGAGTAGCAACACACAATTCTTACAATGTTTTATTTCAATTATTTTGCCTAACCGTTCTTCTGGTACAAGATGGAAGTAAGCCAGGTATGTAACGAAAATTAAGCAGTCAATAAACAATTAGGTTTTGGTGTTACTTTTATAACGTATAAATAAGCGATATTATAATACAAAACGCCGATAAAGATTAAATTCCTAAAAATATCGTACTAAATTGTCATTACGGACCTGACTGCAATGAATGTTTTTTTTAATCTTGCGCTAATTGGGTGTGCTTAAGTAAATAAAAGTGACAATGCCCTAAAATCTATTACATCTATAGAAAAAAACTCTGCACCGTTTCATTTGAAAACGTTATTACGAAAATAAGTTAAAAAACTATAAAATTTGATGTTAATATTGCAGCCGATCACCCTAGCTATTATTAGTGCACTTAACAAAAAATTTATAGAATAATTTGATTCGTTCCACAAATTCAAAGCTTGTCCACGGTACTTATTATAACGTTAACTGCTTAAAACGCGTCGACAAGTAATTCCACATTTACTAAACAGAAAATTACGCTACATAATACTATGTCTGTCCTATTCCTATTCGGCTGCAGAGAAAAACTGCGACAACTCGAGCGCGAAACAACATTCAAGTTGGATTTCGGAAAGGGGTTTATTGAAAGCATTTCTACAAATCTCTGAGAGCCGGCTTGGCTTTCGAGGCCCTTACCCTGCGTCACATTGAATCATTTGCATGGATATGCACGCTTTTAGCACATTATTGGTGCGACAGTATGTCGCCGCGAGATAGATCTCCCGTCCTTCACTAGCAATATTAACAAAAGAGGGACGGATAGACAATCTCGCGGCAAGATACTGTCGCGCCAATCATGTACTAAGCATAATGGTGCGAGTGCATAACAAATGAGTTTACGTGGTGGATCATTTATTTATTGCACTTTATTGCACAAACAAATAGCGGATGGATTCTAAAAAGCAATCTCTACCTGTCAACCATTGGGTTAAACAGAGATAATAATGTTTGTCTTAGAGAAATAATTAATTTAACTAATAAAACATTTATTTGTTATTGCCTACTGATTTTTTTCATTTTAAAATTACAAAAGCACTAATACTTACAATAATTTAACTTACAAACTAACAAATACTCGACGCACATTTTTTAAACAAAGTGTAGTTCCGGGTGCACACTGTTAAAATGTTTTTAAAGTCATATTGATATACATATATTATATTGGCATTAATAAAATACGGTTACATAATGTTACTTATATAACATAAAACATACAAACTAACCACTACATAGTATAAAATAAAGTCACTTTTTCTGTCCCTATGTCCCTTTGTACGCTTAAATCCTTAAAACTACGCAACGGATTTTGATGAGATTTTTTTAAATAGGTAGAGTAATTCAAGAGGAAGGGGTTATGTAGGTATAGTACCCGTGCGAAGCCGGGGCGGGTCGCTAGTACATATTAATACAATCATTATATTAGCCTATCAGTATACTCGCCGTAAGTTCGTAGTCCATTGGAGATCAAAGCGGGGATCGAACCCAAATTCTCAGTTTTTGTAGCTGTTGAGCTTATTTGTAAATTGTAAAGTTTGTAAATTTCGGGGATTTGTCACTCAAACAAAGGCATCGTTAGAGTGACAAAGAAAAACCCTGAAATCAGATATCTTCTCGCGTCATTATATAGAGTGAGAAAAACATTTGGCTTTTCACGATTTAAGTTCATGTAGGTAACTATTTAACTCGTGGTAAGGGTTGCTAAATCCGGAGAATTTGCGCTTTATTTTGTCAGGATAAATACAAAAAAGCTAATCGAATTCATTGTTTTGTTAATAGCAAATAAAAATACGTCATTGAAAGTTTTCAGTATTGCTCATGTTAATAACTTCTTAGACTAACTTAGAGAGACTTTTTTTTTATTTATGGTAAAAAATAATACATTTTGCTCCTTAACAATTAAAGCCAAAGTGGCACAAACGCAGAAAAATAAAATAAGATACTCGTATGTAACTTAGCTTTTGGGAAAACGTCCCTCTTTATCGATATGAAGTTACACAGCCAGCATCAAATTCTTTATCCCCTCGTCAGTGACGACAAAAATGGCGAAAAGTCGTTGTCTGTGGAGCCCAGTTCGGGCCTTGTCACAGACAAGGGTTGCCAGGCGACCGAGTGCTAAGAAACTGCACGCACAACCGCTCTTTCGCACAACAGCTGCTCAAGGCCAAGTTTTCTATCTGTCCTATTTCACTAGCTACACACCTCAATGAGTATGCAAGGGACAGGTATACATTAGTCAGCTTTATTACTAAATGTCCAAATCGGGCTTCGCCACAGATACGGGCGGTATCGGGCCTCGCCACAGATGCGGCCGGTTGATAAAATGTTAAAATCGGGCCTCGCCACTGACGAGGGGATATTGTACTTATCGCTCTAGTACCGTCGCTATGGGTATGGATGCTGGAGGTAATATCCACAAGCACCACGCTGCGCAAGCGCGTTGGTGATCGCAGTTGTGTGTCACTAAAATCGAGAAAATGAGCAGTACCATTTGCAAAAATTTACAAAATCTGTTTATACCTTTAAAGTAAAATGCAAAAAACACATTTTATATCTGGAAAAATCTAATCAAAGAGTGAACAGATAAATATATTATAATTACTAGTTATTATTGATCGCCTATAATTTCATTCTTCTGTACCGTATGACCTATGACATCGCAGTATGTAACTTTTTAGCTTCATTTTAATTGTACCATAACTTTTATTTCCATTGTGATCTCAATGTTAGATCTTAATTAAGTTTACGCACTGACGCGCTCCTATGAAATGGTTTTCACGGAAGACCAGCGTCAAGGTACCTAACAAGTGTCTTGACATAAAGCTGAGTGAAAACCTTTTCAGTGATGCTTTAAAAATCAATGATATGTTATGATTTGTACCTATGTTTGTATTTTAAGCGCATTGAAAAAAATATTTTTCTTTCCTTCTTTCTATTCTTACAAAAGCAATACCGTAAATCCACCAAATATAGTCCAAAACGTAATCTATTATCTTCCGTTAGGTGTTCTTGTTATATTTATTGCGCTATTTATAGACTCATCATTAATAATAAAAAAACGAGGACACAACCATAAAGAAGATTGGGCCTGATGCTTATTTATGAGTTGAAATTGTTGACCATAGTTGCAGTATTGGACCATAAATGGGCGGTTTAACATTAGCATAAAAAATACTGCTAGAAAAATCACGAGCTTAATAAAACTCGCTGTAGCTCGTTTCATATAGCCAAGCTCGTATTTTAATACCTCTCTTAATAATTATTATATCAGTTGCACAAACTTATATTAGCACCATAACTACCATAAGGATTCATAGCTCAATACTTCATTACACGCCATACGGCGTGTAAATTATCTGCTATTTTATTAAAACTCGTATTATCACATCAAATTTACGCCATTGTCAACCATAATAGTAACATTACAGAGCTTATATCCCCATATCAATGATGATGTGATGGGACATTGGGAAAGTGAAAATGAGTAAACAGACTGTTAAAGGAATTCGATATTTGTCGGAGAAGTGCCCTTACTACGATCTCTAGCCACGTGAAGAAACATACATCATTATTATATCACCCGAAAGACCACTGCTGAACATAGGCCTCTTCCAAAGCCACAATAACCGGCCCTGCGCCACTCGCATCCAGCGGACTCCTGCGACCAGGTCATCAGTCCATCTTGTGGGGGGCCTACCTACGCTGCGCCTTCCGCTATATGGCCGCCACTTGAGAACCTTTCAGCCACAACAGCCATCGGTTCTACGCACAATGTGCCCCGCCTGCTGCCACTTCAGTCACTGTCACGGGACATTCTTACACAAATCGACCTAGTTCCACAATTTAGGTTTTTTCGAGCACTTCATCAGCCTATAACAGTCCACTCTTGAACAATGGCTTCTCGTTAGCTATGCGCATAGACGTTTTAGGAGGTAAATGCCCATAATCGCCACACTGGGCGGGTTGGCGATCGCAATAATGTTTCCACTATGATGCTACTGCCTGTCATCGTTCTTCGATAAGTCAATAGTCAGTGATACTTCAATCCCTTAGCCGACTCTCAAGCCACCCAAGAGAAGAGTTGGGGTGCTGACATATGTATTCTTACTGCCGTCACCACACAGCGAAGAAGACGAGACAGAGATTCCCTGAAATTTCCGAAGTTCGGTGTTCGCGGTAGCAGGCCTGGTAACTCACACCGTCAGCTCATGGTAAGAACGAAGGTTCTGCCTGGGTGAAGATCGAGAACGTTCGTTGGAGCGAACTGATCATGTTTCAAAACATGTCTTTTAACATTTTCTATTTACTAGATATTCTGGATTGTGAAAAAAATACTAGTCTAGGTAATAGTAAAAGAAAATGAACGGGTAAGAGCATGTCGGGCCCTGCTTAGTGTAGAGATCCGTGGGTCATTTGCAGAAAATGTGTGCCTTTATTTTTTTTTTTGTATTTACCTATAAAAATGAGACCATCCGCAGCAGAACCAAAGTAACCGAAATAGCTCTTCGAATCGCTAAACCGAAGTGGCAGTGGGCGGAGCACATTGTGCGTAGAACCGATGGCCGTTGGGGCGGGAAGGTTCTTGAGTGGCGGCCACGTACCGGAAGGCGTAGCGTGTGCCCACAAGGTGGACCGATGACCTGGTGAAGGTCGCAGGAGTCCGCTGGATGCGGGTGGCGCAGGACCGGTGATTGTGGCAATCTTTGGGGGAGGCCTATGTTCAGCAGTGGACGTCTTTCGCCTGATATGATGATGATGATGATGATTATTTACCTATACGTCATACTCATAATCTATTAACGGATACAAAATTGATACAAAATTTAAATAAAGGATTCAGTATCTCAAAACCGTTACAGGTTTTCTCATGTTTATGGAAGTTACTAAGCCAAGAAATCTCAATTTACATACTTATTTTGACATGACAAATTCTTTTGTTTTATAACTGAAAAGTAAGTATGACTTTCATTAAATTGGTGTATTACAGTATATGACATCTAATAATCAAAGTAAATAGGTACTAAATATACTGGCTTCTACCACCTAGACCATCGGTATTGAATCTAATTTATATTATGCCTGGGTCCCATTTCTCAAAATCTTGGAATATGTAGTACAAGTGGAAGTCTCTTTTTGACACTATTAATTAAATAAGGACTTCCGCTTGTATTACAAGTTACAAGCTTTCGAGAAATGGGCCTCTGATGTTATGCTCTATTTGGCTAAAGTAACCGGACCTTACGTATTTCTAACAAAGTGTAGGTAGAAGTTCAATGGTAAACATTTTAACGAAATTAAAGAGAAACTATCGATCTATTTCATTCAGGAACTTCAATACGATTCAGTAGAAATTCAATATTTGCAGTGTCCTCTTTCATCAGTTCTGTAAACAAACTAATAAAACAAAATACAGTTAATTTACATAACATCGTCTTTTTTATAACCGATCCTTATCGATACGACATAAGGCATAAATTCCTTAATTTTCAAGTTAGAGAGCCTCAGGTATAGCGGAAAATTAATGTGTTTTGTTTTATTTAGTTTCGATAAATAAAGCACTCCCTTTGGCAACTTTGCCACGTGGAACTGGCAAGATTCAAACAGTTTATTTTCTATTTGATTGAACAGGGTTTTAATATTACGAAACATACGGTTGGATGCAAATGTAAAATAAATTAATAAAGTTATCCCATCAAGCCTTATCTTCCATCAAAAACATCAAACGTTTTCGTAATTGTGACTTTTTTGTTTTCGTGATTGACAACATTTCATATTTTTTAGTCCTAGTTTTTATTATCTGTTTTGAAATAACTCAATATTAAAAGATACACGTATTTTTTTTATTAAAAAAAAAATTTTAGTGCGTTTTTTTTTTTATTAATACTTCTAGCAAAAATAGCGTAAGTTACAAACGTCAAGAATCGGCTAAATGACGTCACAAATGATGTAAGTAAGAATACGATGAAAAACGGTAACAAGTGTCAAATGTCACTCCTAAACACAAGTGGCATTCCAACCACAAGATCTTTTTGGTTATAGTGGCAGCTCTGAATCAGCTATGTGACACCCGAGTGTGACTTATTTCGGAGATGGACAATTGGACGAATGTATGCACGGAGTGTTTCAGATCCTATGATGGAACGGATGGACGGGCTAGGTATCTAATATTTGCGATTGAAAATTATATAATTTTTTTTTCCTTAAGTTGTTATCTTCGTTTTCGTTCAAACCAAAAGAGCATTCGCTGTTCTAACCCCCCACTCTACGAAATTCAATCGTTACACAAAACGTGATTGGTTGATTTCGTAGAACGGGAGATAGAACAGCGAATGCTCTTTTGGTCTGAACGCACATTATGAATGCTGCAGACTTTTTATGATGTTGAATATTCTAACTGCGAAATAAGTACTTATAAATAATGTATTATTATTAGGTACAGTACACCGCAAATTGCCATCTCGGCAAAAATATTCGAAATCGCGTATGAGTACCTCCTGAAACCCAGGAGTTATTACTCTTTGTCAACCTCCGTAGCCTAGTTGGTAGTGACCGTACGAAGCTGGAGGTTCCGGGTTCGAATTCCGGCGAGGGCATAATTTGTGTGTTTATTTCTCACAAATATTTGTTCCTTGATCGTGGCTGTCCTATGTATTTAAGGATCTATAATATATGTATTTATGTATTTTATTTATATCTTCGCTTGGTACGCACATCACAAGCCGTAATTGAGCTTACCGTGGGACTAGGTCGATTTGTGTAAGATGTCTCAAGGTATTTATTTATGTATTACTAAGGAAAACCGGTTATTTTTATTTGGGTATAATCGGCTATTACATGCATATCCTAACCGATTTTCCGTTTCTTATTTTTATTAGCACGCAGCTACATCACATGTCCTCATTCGAATCATTCATAAAACGCTTTTAGGTAGTACCGTACATAAACCACTCGTCGTTCATTACTTTAATAACAATTTTTGAAATTAAACCTAGAATACATGAAATTTAAAATACTCGGGTCTCGGCTCCGGCTATATATTCACGCCGTTCGGGGTTGAGACCCTTGGTCCGTGGGGTGTGTGCACCTTTTCAAAGACGCATCGAAGCGGCTAGTCGACGCAACTAGGTACTGACCGCCGTGCTGGCAGCTATTATCAAACTGGAATGAGAAAGGGATTCGAAAGTACTGTTGACACAACAAATGACACAAAATTTTATATAGAAAAGAGTTGTTTATAGATGTAGTGAGTGATTAATTAATCTAATGTCTGTAAGTCTCTGCACGAAAACTAGGAATATCTAAATATAACTGTGAATATATCCTAGATTGACTAGTAGGTGTCGTGTCAACAGTACTTCCGAATCCCATTCTAATCGCGGTTTGATAATACCTTGCTCAACGCATTAGTATCGCGATACAGCGAGGTAATGCTGCCAGCATCCTTGGCGTCATGCCGCAGGGGCCCAACTGTATAGATTTATTTTAGTTTTAATTTGATAGGTTATGTAATAAAACTATGAAAACGGATAAACTCGCGTATAAACTTTAACTTCATTCCGGCGTTTCGAACACTTTACAGGGTTCGTGGTCTGCGGGCGACATAACCGAAGAAAATATTTACTTTAGTTTTAATTCTATTTTAATTGATTATTTGTACCGTTTAGTAAAGGAAGACGCAGTGTGGGCAAACCTCCCACACCCACAAGATGGTCGGACGACCTGGTCAAGGTCGCGGGAACCCGCCGGAAGCACGTAGCGCAGAACCGGTCATATTGGCGATCATTGGGGGAGGCCTATGTCCAGCCGTGGACGTCTTTTGGCTGAAATGATGATGCATAAATATATAATAGCGAATATATGATATACGGCTTAAATTTCAATATTTGGCATAGAGTCGAGTCGTCGTTGAGTCATAATTCATATTCATAATGTGCGATGACCTTGATAATATTTTATCAAACGTCAAACACTTCATTATTTCGAAAAAAGTCTTCGTCATAAACGAGGCATGAATATTATTATGCTAATTGATCTTCATGGCTGAAACTTGACTCGTTAAAACTTCCTTCAATATGAAAGATAGACAGCCTAATTCGACAAGCTCGTATCTTACACAGAGTCAAGATGGAGTCAAGGCAATTTTGTGCTATGTTGTTATACCTGTTAAGGTCTAATACTAATGCAGCAGAGAAACTGGCTTTTAGGAATTATTATTAAGTTCTATCAAGGTACACTGAACCAATTTGAACCTTATGCCTCTCTAGAACCATGTTAAAATAACAAGTATTGAGATATTTCTTACAATTAGAATTATATATTTAATTTGACATAGTTCCCGAACCAAAATGTTAACGGCCGTGATGGCAGGTGGACTAAAATGTTAACGGATTGGTGGCCGCTTTCAGATGGGAGAAGTGCAGGTCGTCCGACCGCTCGATGGGTGGACGATATTCGGAAGAATACGGGTCACTTTACTTTTGGATGAGGTTAGCTCAGGACCGGGACCAGTGGCGTACAAGAAGAGAGGCCTATGCTCAGCAGTGGGCAAATAACAGCTGAATATGATGATGATGATGAGTTCCCGAACCCTAGGCCAGTTCTGATTCAATTGGTTGACTGAACAATCAATGTGTCACCATTCTGAAAAAAATCTTATCTTACAACAGCACGGCGATAAGTCACGTGACCACAATAATGTATGGAAGTGGTCACGTGACCTTTTGTTCTAATCTGTCATTCTCATACATATATTACTTATCGCTTATCGTAAACGATTGGAGAATGGCACCTTGGCTAGGGCTACTGAACCGTCAGCAGGCTGGTACGAAGCAACTAGACCTTACAATACGACTAAAGCAAAATAATAAATAAATATCTTGGGACATCTCACACGAATCGACCCAGTCCCACAGTAAGCTCAATTAAGGCTTGTGATGTGGGTACCAGGCGACGATATATTTAATAGATAGGTACATATAGATACTTAAATACATAGACAGCCATGACCAAGGAACAAAGATTTGTGATAAATAAATACACAAAAATAATACCCTCGCCGGGATTCGAACCCGGAACAGGCATAGACATAAGCAGGGTTACTACCAACTGGGCTACGGAGATTAACCAGTGATTCTATAATAACCCCTTGAGTCCCATTTTATTCCTTTTAATATAAGTTGGCAGATATTCTTAACATCAATAGCTAACACAGATATTTTTATACGCAACCCCAATTGAAATTCCACCGCCCACCTTTTCCACATTACTTCCGACAAGTTTTCGTATAAGCATGTATAAGCCATAAGCCAAACCTTTATTTGAAAATGAGAATGTGATTAACATCTTTTTTGAATAAAAAAATATTTAGGGTGTCGGTATTTTTTATAGTTGCGGATGTCTAAGATAGTACATTATGACACAAGTGCGAAAAACATGAAATTCGAAACGAGTGGCGATGTTCTAAATCGACACGAGTTACAAATTTCGTTTTTGCACGTGCCTCGTACCTACGACGTTTTTTAGTAGCCCTCCGAAGTTTTGGCCTTACGTAAAATGCAAACCCACTTCTCGCACTAGAGCCTAAAAAAGGCACCATCTGTACTAAAAATGAGCTTTTCACAGTTTAGAAGCCTTATATATAATATAACGATAAGACTTTCGAAAAAATGGTGAGTCTTACCCTCATATCAATAAGCATCAATCTATAACTGTCAAAAGTTCATTCTTAGAAATCTGCAACAATACAGTTTCGTTTCGCAGTTATCAAGAAATCCTTGTAGTTTCGCCATGACCGTCTTTCCACCCTGGCATGCTATTGACCAGCTTTTCAATAAATTATACTAGGCAATAAATATACGAGAAAATCTACTAAGAATTTTCCAGAACGTTTAGAATTTTGGAGTCACTGGTAAATATAGGTAAGGATTCAGCGCGTTGACCGCTCACAAATCAATGGGTATAAATAATGCAGCGGTTATCCTGTGGCCGAAGCAGCCTGATTCAGTTCTGTCTTGCCACGATGGTTTATTCAAACTCATCTTACTATGTGTTTTAGATTTTACCTACATCACATAACAGCTTCAGGCAATCGCAGTCCACTGCTGAATGGACGCTTTAGGAGGCAAATGCCCATAACCGCCAGGCTGAGCAAGAGGGTTGTCGATCGAAATAGTATGTCTCATCATCATCATCATATCAGCCGACAGACATCCACTGCTGAACATAGGCCTCCCCCGAAAATTGCCACAATGTCCGGTCCTGTGCCAATCGCATTCTGCGGACTCCTGCGACCTTCACCAGATCATCAGTTCAACGCTGCGCCTTCCAGTACGTGGCCGTCACTCAAGAACCTTTCCGCCCCAATGGTCATCGGTTCTATGCGCAATGTGCCCCGTCCACTGTCACTTCAGTTTAGCGATTCGGAGAGAGTAGTATATCTACTATAACTGGTTAAGGTGCTGCTGTCCACTTTCAATAAATGAAAGGTCAGTGACACTTCAATCTAATCCAGTCTACTCTTACGACAATCAAGGGAAGAGTTGGGGTGGTGACAAATGTATGCTTAAGCGGATTGGCGATCGCAGTAGCATGTTCGATGTGATGATGCTGCTTCACCCATCACCAATCTTCAAAGAATGAATGGTACTGACACTTTAGTTAGCGTTCAGCAAAATGATCAAATGATTTTTGAAAAACCCCTTAGTAAAGGACACAATTCACCAGCAAGCAATGGAGCAGCCGAAATAATGGAGTTACGGGCTACATTTTGATTGCACGTCTGTTGCTGCAATACTGCTACCATTGCCCACGGGGAACGTTATCGTCTTTGTAATTTGCTTGCCTTTCATTCAGCTCGTACTGGAATATTGATGCGAGCGAGAGACATGTTCAATAAGTTCTTCGTAGCTACAGTCTTGTAGGAGTAGTCGTGATTATCTTGTCTGGACTTGTCATCATAATGAAATAAGGGCCTGTTGGCATGCTAACAGACAGATGATGGGATTGACGGGTAGTTGTATGGCGAGTCCCTCCCTAGCCGACCCTCTTGCATTAAAATAGTTACTTATTAAAAGACGGGAAGCCTATCTCACGGTGACATAAATAAGTTCTTAGTTGCTACACTCTTGTAAGAGTAGTCGTGGTTATCTTGTGTCCCACTTGTCATCATAGTGAAATAAGGGCCTAGTGGATGGCATGCTAACAGACAGATGGTGGGTAGTTGTATAGCGAGCCCCTCCCTAGTCGACCCACTTGCATTCAAATTGTCACTTATTAAAAGACGGGAAGGGTAAATCCACAAGACTGTAACGAGAGTTACCAATTCTTTCGTATGTTTTAAAATTATTCAATCAAAGTTGAGTTTCCGTACGTCTAGCGTAGTCCTGTAGGTAGATATGCCCCTTCAATGTAAGTACTTAATTCATATGCGAACATACAAAAGAATTGGTAACTCTCGTTACAGTCTTGTGGATTTACCCGGAAGCCTATCTAGCGGTGACATACTCGCACCAATCATGTTCTAAGACTAGCGTTGATAATTTCCGGAAAAAATCACGTTTCTTTCCAAGCTGCTCGTTTTTTTCGGATTCTTTCGGAAAAAATCGACGAAAGTTTCCCATTTAATTTTCGACTTCAAAACAATGTCGATTAAGTTTAATGTTCACTTATAAGCAAGGAAAGAATGTCATGGAGGATAAGCCAATTGAAATGAGTAGAAGAAGTGACAGTGATAGGGGGGTCCATATTGGCACTTATACAATTTTTTCTTCGAATATTTTTACTAATTAATACCGTTTTTTACTCATAATCATCATTACTCCGAAAATTTTATCTCATACTTTTTTTCTTAGATACTAATAAATAATTATACTTTTACCTACAATGTTCGTAACGATTTTTATTTCGAAATTTTATCTTCCTAAAGTCGTCAAGTAGATTAATCTATACCCATAAAGTTATTTGAAATAAATTGTTTATTTATAAACATTTTCCTATTAGGTTCACCCTGTTGTGGTATAATTCTTTTATGAATAATTCTATATGACATAAACTATGTAGACCTAATGGGCTTTGTGCAGAAACTGTTGTGGCATACTCAACTTTAGCATATTTCGTTGTGTTGTGGCAGATTTTGAGTTCTTCGAATATAATTTCGATGCTCCTACTTATGATGAGGCATAATCTGGATGTGCATAAAAAGTATCGGCATAGTTTGTTTTAGCATAATTGAGAAGGAATAATTACAACCTCTCAATATAATCGAGGTAGTAGTAATATTCTGTACGTTACTGTTTACTGTGTTACTGAGCCGAGTACTTTCTAGGTTGCCAAAAAAAAAAAAACCTATCCGAGTCGGATCGGCCCTGGAAGGTTATGTTTGCTTGCTTCGCTCGCTCACTGCAGAAATTTTCACCCTCACAACAAATTCTGCCTGACGAAAAATGCAAATTTCGAACATGTGCCCAAAAAAAAATTCAAATCTAATTTCTGTCTAATAACACTCGGCGAAAATAATGATATGCCAAGATAGTTTCGGACAAAATAATGTTCGAAATATTGTTATTTATGCCAAGTGATGTTTCTGCCTCATTAGAATGATGCCAAAATAGATTATGCCAAGTCTGTTTTGTCCTAAGCGTTTCGAACAAAAAAAGTTATGCCAGATAAGAGGGAACCCGTTTAGTACAGTACTCTGCCACAACCTGATTTGTGCAGGTAGCTGTTTACAGTAATAGTACGAATTATATTTAACTAGCTTTTGCCCGCGGCTTCGCACGCGTAGATTTTGGACTTATATGAAAAAAAATGTTTTCAACCGACTTTAAAAAAGAACGAAGTTACCATTTCGATTGTATGTAGTTATATATTATGCATGTTACACGGTTTCCTGCCAATAATGAATCCTATTTTGTTTTTTTTTCTCAGGAGATTCAAAAGTGGCCGAAATAAGTTTAATGTTTGTGATATTTTTTTTTGGGGGTCGCCTTGACTTGTCGACAATCATTTAATCGAATGTTGTTTCAAAGACAACGGTTCAAGTATTTTCATTTCATCGACAAGTCATTCTGTCGAAGAATAGTTTTCAGTAAATTTAAATCAGGGAATTTTGAACGGTGCTTGAGGTTTTCCTTTACGGGTTCTTATTTTAGTTTGGTTTAAATTTAGTAATATTTATTCCGCAGTTCTAAACTAACCCTGAACCTACTTTAATAGCTGTTTGCTTATATGTGGGGTCACAGTTGTAACCTAACTTAAACATATTTTAATAGCCGTTCGTTTCTATGTGGGGTCGCACTGGTCGCAGTTCTAACCTAACTTAAACCTACTTTGATAGCTGTTCGCTTATGTGTGGGGTCGCAGTTCTAACCTAAACTAAACCTACTTTAATATTTTCTTCGGTTACCGCGAGGATTACTCATGAAATAAAACTATGAAAACGGATAAACTCGCGTATATTAACTAATTTTAACTTCATTCCGACGTTTCGAACACTTTACAGGGTTCGTGGTCTGCAGATGACCATGTAAAGTGTTCGAAACGTCGGAATGAAGTTAAAATTAGTTAATATACGCGAGTTTATCCGTTTTCATAGTTTTATTTCATAAACCTACTTTGATAGCCGTTTGCTTTTGTGTGGGGTCACAGTTTAAACCTAACCTACTTTGATAGCCGTTTTCTTTTGTGTGGGGTCGCAGTTCTAACCTAAACTAAACCTGCTTTGATAGCCGTTTCCTTATGTGTGGGGTCGCAGTTCTAACCTAACCTAAACCTACTTTGATAGCCGTTAGTTTCTGTGTGGGGTTGGAGTTCAAACCAAACCTAAACCTACTTTCAAAGCCGTTCGTTGCTGTATGGGGTTACTATTCAAACCTAACCTGAACCTCCTTTGATAGTCGTTCGTTTCTGTGTGGAGTCGCATTTCTAATCTAACCCAAAACCTACTTAGATAGCCGTTCGTTTCTGTGTGGGGTCGCAATTCTAACCTTTCCTAAACCTAAGTAGAATCTTACCTTATTACATTCTGTTTGAAGTCTGTTTCATTGAACAGCATATTAGTATGATATAATTAAATACTTGATTGCAAATAAACTACACGAAATAAAAAGCTGAATTTACTGTGAGGCGGCCTGTGTACCCGCGCTGCTTATACATATACTGTCCGCGAGCTGTCAAACAAACATTTGAAATTCGTTCGATTTGAATCATTATGTCGCAATGCAAAATTGTAGATATTGTTAACGAACAAGCAAATAAATATGGTTTTGTCTAGAATTAAAAAATAATACCTCACAATGACCTTTTATGTAGCAAACTGCATTACTTACCAAAATTTAATATTAAAAGTATCTACGTATTCATCGTACCTATATGTTACTCGTATATAACATGGTATGTAGATAAGTACCTACATCTTCATTGGCAAGAACACTTCTATGAAGTTTTGAATGAAATAGTCCAACGAATCTGGTTCCTTCTTAAAAACTTTAACCTTCCATTTAACCCCCACGGGGAATGAATTTTCAAAAAACCTGAAACACGTGTTTACTTATTTATTGTTAAAAACATTCATGTGAAGTTTCGAATAAAATAGCCCAACTAATCTTATTTCCTCATACAAACTTTAACCCTCCATTTAACCCCCATTGGGAATGGATTTTTGAAAAAACCTGAAATACGTGTTTATTTATTTATTGTTAAAAACATTCATGTGAAGTTTCGAATAAAATAGCCCAACCAATCTTATTTCCCCATACAAACTTTAACCCTCCATTTAACCCCTTTAAGGGATGAATTTTCAAAAAACCTGAAACATGTGTTTACTTATTTATTATTAAAAACATTTCTGTGAAGTTTCGAATAAAATATCCCAACTAATCTTATTTCCCCATACAAATTTTAACCCTCCATTTAACCCCCATATAGAATGAATTTTCAAAAAACCTGAAACACGTGTTTACTTATTTATTATTAAAAACATTCCTGTGAAGTTTCGAATAAAATAGCCCAACTAATCTTATTTCCCTATACAAACTTTAACCCCCCATTTAACCCCTTTACGGTATGAATTTTCAAAAATCCGTTCTTAGTGCGCCTCTAGACATTATAAAGAATGTACATGCCACGTTTGAACTCTCTAGGACCAGCGGTTTGGGCTGTGCGTTGATTTAAGTCAGTCAGTCAGTCAGTCAGTCAGGACATTGCCGTTTATATATATAGACTAGCTTTTGCCCGCGGCTTCGCACGCGTAGATTTTGGACTACTATGAAAAAAAATATTTTCAACCGACTTCAAAAAAGAAGGAGGTTACCATTTCGATTGTATGTAGTTATATATTATGCATGTTACACGGTTTCCTGCAAATAATGAATCCTATTTTGTTTTTTTTTCTCAGGAGATTCAAAAGTGGCCGAAATAATTTAATATTTGTGATATTTTTTTTGGGTTTCGCCTTGACTTGTCGACAATCATTTAATCGAATGTTGTTTCAAAGACAACGGTTCAAGTATTTTCATTTCATCGACAAGTCATTCTGTCGAAGAATAGTTTTCAGTAAATTTTAATCAGGGAAATTTGAATGGTCCTTGAGGTTTTCCTTTACGGGTTCTTATTTTAGTTTGGTTTAAATTTAGTAATATTTATTCCGCAGTTCTAAACTAACCCTGAACCTACTCTGATAGCTGTTTGCTTATGTGTGGGGTCACAGTTGTAACCTAACTTAAACATATTTTAATAGCCGTTCGTTTCTATGTGGGGTCGCACTGGTCGCAGTTCTAACCAAACCTAAACCTACTTTGATAGCCGTTTGCTTTTGTGTGGGGTCGCAGTTCTAACCTAAACTAAGCCTACTTTGATAGCCTTTTGCTTTTGTGTGGGGTCGCAGTTCTAACCTAACCTACTTTGATAGCAGTTTTCTTTTGTGTGGGGTCGCAGTTCTAACCTAAACTAAACCTGCTTTGATAGCCGTTTGCTTATGTGTGGGGTCGCAGTTCTAACCTAACCTAAACCTACTTTGATAGCTGTTCGCTTATGTGTGGGGTCGCAGTTCTAACCTAAACTAAACCTTCTTTGATAGCCGTTTGCTTTTGTGTGGGGTCGCAGTTCTAACCGAACCTACTTTGATAGCAGTTTTTTTTTGTGTGCAGTTCTAACCTAAACTAAACCTGCTTTGATAGCCGTTTGCTTATGTGTGGGGTCGCAGTTCTAACCTAACCTAAACCTACTTTGATAGCTGTTTGCTTATGTGTGGGGTCGCAGTTCTAACCTAAACTAAACCTACTTTGATAGCCGTTTGCTTTTGTGTGGGGTCGCAGTTCTTACCTAACCTAAACCTTCTTTGATGGCTGTTCGCTTATGTGTGGGGTCACAGTTTTACCCTAACATAAACCTATTTTAATAGCCGTTCGTTTCTGTGTGGGGTCGCACTGGTCGCAGTTATTACTTAACCTAAACCTATTTTGAAAGCCGTTTTCTTATGTGTGGGGTCGTAGTTCTAACCTAACCTGAACCTACTTTGATAGCTGTTTGCTTATCTATGGGGTCACAGTTCTAACCTAGCCTAAACCTATTTGAATAACCGTTCATTTCTGCGTGGAATCGCAATGGTCGCAGTTTTAACCTAACCTTAAACTACTTTGATTGCCGTTTGCTTATGTGTGGGGTCGCAGTTCTAACTTAACCTAAACCTACTTTAATAGCCGTTAGTTTATTTGTGGGGTTGGAGTTCAAACCTAACATAAACCTACTTTCAAAGCCGTTCGTTGCTGTGTGGGGTTATTATTCAAACCTAACCTGAACCTCCTTTGATAGTCGTTCGTTTCTGTGTGGAGTCGCATTTCTAATCTAAACCAAAACCTACTTTGATAGCCGTTCGTTTCTATGTGGGGTCGCAGTTCTAACCTTTCCTAAACCTAAGTAGAATCTTACCTTACTTATTACATTCTGTTTGAAGTCTGTTTCATTGAACAGCATATTAGTATGACATAATTAAATAATTAATTGCAAATAAACTACACGAATTAGAAAGCTGAATTTACAGTGAGGCGGCCCGCGTACCCGCGCTGCTTATACATATACTGTCCGCGAGCTGTCAAACAAATATTTGAAATTGAAAGCGAACGCGCTTTGAATCATAATGTCGCCATGCAAAATTGTAGATATTTTTAACGAACAAACAAATAAATATGGTTTTGTCTAGACTTGAAAAAGAAAACCTCACAATGACCTTTTATGTAGCAAACTGCATTACTTACCAAAATGTAATATTAAAAGTATCTACGTATTCATTGTACCTATGTTACTCGTATATAACATGGTATGTAGATAAGTACCTACATCTTCATTGGCAAGAACACTTCTATGAAGTTTTGAATTAAATAGCCCAACGAATCTGGTTCCTTCTTACAAACTTTAACCTTCCATTTAACCCCCAGAGGGAATGAATTTTCAAAAAACCTGAAACACATGTTTCCTTATTTATTGTTAAAAACATTCATGTGAAATTTCGAATAAAATAGCCCAACTAATCTTATTTCCCCATACAAACTTTAACCCTCCATTTAACCCCCACAGGGAATGAATTTTCAAAAAACCTGAAATACGTGTTTACTTATTTATTGTTAAAAACATTCATGTGAAGTTTCGAATAAAATAGCCCAACCAATCTTATTTCCCCATACAAACTTTAACCCTCCATTTAACCCCTTTAAGGGATGAATTTTCAAAAAACCTGAAACATGTGTTTACTTATTTATTGTTAAAAACATTCATGTGAACTTTCGAATAACATAGCCCAACCAGTCTTATTTCCCCATACAAACTTTAACCCTCCATTTAACCCAAGGGATGAATTTTCAAAAAACCTGAAACATGTGTTTACTTATTTATTATTAAAAACATTCCTGTGAAGTTTCGAATAAAATAGCCCAACTAATCTTATTTCCCCATACAAACTTTAACCCTCCATTTAACCCCCATAGGGAATGAATTTTCAGAAAACCTGAAATATTTGTTTACTTATTTATTGTTAAAAACATTCCTGTGAAGTTTCGAATAAAATAGCCCAACTAATCTTATTTCCCCATACAAACTTTAACCCTCCATTTAACCCTCATAGGGAATGAATTTTCAAAAAACCTGAAATACGTGTTTACTTATTTATTGTTAAAAACATTCATGTGAAGTTTCGAATAAAATAGCCCAACTAATCTTATTTCCCCATGCAAACTTTAACCCTCCATTTAACCCCTTTAAGGGATGAATTTTCAAAAAACCTGAAACATGTATTTACTTATTTATTATTAAAAACATTCCTGTGAAGTTTCGAATAAAATAGCCCAACTAATCTTATTTCCCCATACAAACTTTAACCCCCCATTTAACCCCTTTACGGGATGAATTTTCGAAAATCCGTTCTTAGTGCGCCTCTAAACATTATAAAGAATGTACATGCTAAGTTTGAACTCTCTAGGACCAGCGGTTTGGGCTGTGCGTTGATTTAAGTCAGTCAGTCAGTCAGTCAGTCAGTCAGTCAGTCAGGACATTGCCGTTTATATATATAGATTAAACAAAAATAATTCATACCTACATAAAACCAGTACAGATAAAAATAAATATAACATTAGAATATATAGCATTTATTTATTTTATTTTATTTATTTAGGATTACCAACAGATAATACACCATACATGCTCTTAAATCTAGTTACAAAAGTCTTAACTGATGCTTATCTAATTATAGGTAACCACAACTTACATAGGTGGCTTTTACCAGTGAACTACATCTAAACATGCAATAATTAAACTTATTAATACCTAATAAGTACATAATTCAAAAATGATTAGTTAAGTTACAATTGAAAAAAAAAAAATTTAGTTTTACTGCTTACATTTGAATACAAAGAAAAGAGAAAACAGATGATTCGGTAACTGTTATAAATTAGTACGTATTTTAAAGTATTGTTATTTTTGGCTGTATACTATACTAAGCGATACCCAGTGTGCTAACATATTTTGTCACTTTCCTTTTGAATTGCACTAGTGTATCATTAAATATATCCACTCCCGCTGAGCTTGGGATATGATTATATAATTTAACCATTCTTAAAAGAGCTGAATTGCGACCCAAATTTGATTTAACTAATGGAATGCTAAATAACTTATACAAACCAGGACGAGGTAACTTAGAAGGAACAGTTATTTTTATTTTACTTAACAACTCTGGACAATCTAAACCCTTATTATTAACTAATTTATAAAGGAACATTAAATCAAGTACCTTTCTCCTATTACTAAGCGAAACAAATCGAAAGAATTTCAGACGTTTATTGTATGATGTGAGTTTACGATTTTTGGAAGAGTTAAATGCTAAATGTGTTAAAAACCGCCTTTGAACCCTCTCAATTTGATTGCTATGCACCTGATAATATGGTGTCCAAACCTGAGAGCAATACTCAAGGTTGCTTCTCACTAACGTATTATAAAGCAATATTTTAGTTCGAGCCCACCTAAACTGTTTAGCGTTTCTTAATAAAAAACCTAACATACGAGATGCTTTTTTAATGATATTTATGTAATGGGCATTGAAATTTAATTTGCTATCTAGTGTTACTCCCAAATCACAGACTGTGTCCACCTTTTCAAGCTGCGCGCCTCCGATGGTATAAGTAGTAGGCACCATAGTTTTATTACGTGTGAAAGAGATGTAACAGCATTTCTTTGCATTTAACGTCATTTTATTTTCGGAGCACCAAACATTCAGCCTATCCAAGTCGTCTTGCAGTAAGATGCGATCATTAGAATTTTTAATAGATCTAAAAATTTTAAGATCGTCGGCATAGAGGTAAGGCTCGGAGTTGACACAACAGTTCACTATACTGTTAATGAAAATCACAAACAGCAGCGGCCCCAGGTGTGATCCCTGCGGGACGCCTGATGATGCAAAAAACTTTTGAGATTGTTCACCATTAATGACTACATGTAGCGTTCGTTTGGCAAGATAGGATCTGAACCAGGACAATAGTGAACCAGAGATGCCATGATCTCTTAGTTTATTAATCAAAACGGTATGATCGACCTTATCGAAAGCCTTGCTGAAGTCAGTATAGACCACATCGACTTGTGTACGGTTATCCACATTTTTTGTAAGGCTCTCGACAAAGCCCACCAAGTTTGAGTTAGTGGACCTACACTGCACGAATCCATGCTGCCTATTTGTGAGTTGCTGTGCAAAGTGGGAATATAAGAAAGGGTAGACCAGAGATTCAAAAATCTTTGGCATGACTGACAGAATTGAAATAGGCCTGTAATTTTTTATGTCAGACTTCGAGCCGTTCTTAAATATCGGTACTACTTTTGTCTCCTTCCATTTTTCAGGGAAAATGCCAGACTCAAGTGATTTGTTAAAAATACATTTCAGCGGTTGGACGAGCACTTTCGCACACCTAGAAATGAATATCGGCGGTAGACTATACTACTACTACTTATTTAGACCAACTACTTATTTAGATCCAAAGCTTTGATTTTTTTTAAGATCGATTCTTCATTAAAGATAATTTTATGTAACGAATCTGTCAATACCGTTTGCTCCTCTATGAAGTTTGTGCTGTCAGAATTATCAACACTGGTTTCGTAGATTGAAGAAAAGTTTTTCGCAAATAACTCACAAATACTTTTGCAATCACAGGCATGCTCGTTGCCGAGTTTCATGTTAGATGGTATAGGTGATCTGTTATTTCTTTTGTGTTTGATAAAAGACCAGAAATTCCCTGGATTCCGCGCTATATTCGTTTCAAGTGTTTTACAATACTGATTGTAGCAGATTACGGTTTGATCGGTACATCGTTTCTTAAGCAAATCAAGTGTAATTTGATCTAATGGATTTTTGTACTTTTTATAACGTTTTCTAACTTTTTCTTTTTCATGTAACATTCTAATAAGGGTTTTTGTAAACCAAACTGGGTATTTAGCTCCTTTTGGTTTAATAAGTGGAACGAATTTCTTAATAGCAACCTGCAATGCATCGTATAATTTAAAAACCATTTCATCTACATCCTGACAAGCCTCTAACAATAAGTTCCAGTCAATATTCTTTAAATATTTAATAATTTCTTCATAGTTTGCTTTATAAAAATTTAATTTTGGTCGTAGCGTAGGAGAAAGAGTACTTTCAAGTTTTAAGTCTATGGACAATTCTATCGGTGGGTGAAAGGGGTCAACAATGCTCAGTGGGTAATTACATCTGTCTAAAGATATCATATTTGTCGAAAACACAAGATCAAGTAGTCTATTGTTGCTGTTCATAACGCTGTTATACTGTTTTAAATCACAAAATGCCATGAATTCAGTAAGTGTCTGGTTAAGGATACATAAACTATTTACGGGTAACATAGATGAATCAGAATTGCTTGGGATCCAATCCACGGAAGAAACATTGAAATCTCCTAATATTAATGTTTCAGAATATTTAATAATATTTGCAGAAGCCTTGTTCAAAAATAAATCTAGATCATTAAATTTGACTGGTGGGGGTAGATATACACAACATAATAGCAATTTAGTTACACCATCTTTACATCTATTCTCTACAACTATCCACAAGTCTTCCATTTTAGTTTCAAATTCATACATTCTATATGACACTAATCTCTTATGTACAGCGATCATTACGCCTCCACCAGTTTTTTTAGCAAAGGGCGAATCAATATTCCTTGCACGCCTGTACACATTGTATCTGTTATCGAACAATTCGCTATCACTCATGTTATCCTGCAACCACGTTTCAGTGATACATATTACATAAAGTAAGTATAGTGAAAAATTATATAAACATAAAAGTTAGTACTAAAAATATATATGAAAAACAACATTATGAACATAAATAATTCTAAGTGATGAAAATTATGAACAAAGATTACTTCTAAATACCGATCATTATGATGTTAAATTGTATAAGAAAAATTTTCGGAGTTCCAATAATCTAAGTTGCAATTTTATAAATACTTTGGCGTACCCGTGATAGGGACTATGATTATTTTCTTTGAAAACCCGAAAAAAAACTAGAGATTCATAATTTCCTGAAACATTTGATTTTTTCCGACATCTTCAACGCTAGCTAAAGCTACTGGTGCAGTCTTTATCAATTTAATTGCTTTTCATTATGGTCAATAATTGTGGTTCCAGATGTCACTTTATATAAGGTCTTAATTTATTAGTTGCAGATATTTTAACACATGATACTTTACATTAAAATAATTAACTTTAAATATAAATTAAGAAATCTTTTCATGTAACTTTTTTGATTTCATTTTCCTAACAAAAAAATAATTATAATTTCGTCTAAAAAAAATCATCATTTGTGTATTATCACATGTCACAATAACACTGTCTGTCATGTCATCAAACGACACAATCCAACGGAAAATAACATGACATTGACAATCAAGTATTTAATTTATCGAAGTGAAGTGGCCAGTTCCAGTTAAGTAGTACGTAAAAGAAGTACGAGAATCTGTTCAAAGAGTTTTCATTTATTATAAATATTAGATGTCATATACCAAAGAAAAACGACCAAGATCACCTATGTCCGAGGTGGGGATAATTTGATTTGTGTTTTCACAATATGTTCAGTTTTCATTTAATAATTACATAAACAGGGTGTCTTTACGTAGCAAATTTGTTTTTCCGTTTTCTGCAAAAAAACATGGTAAAAGCTATAATGTTTCACGGTTTAATATACTCCAGAGACCGAGTACTATCAGCTGTAAAAATATCTGCATCTAATAAATTAGGACCTTATTATAGGAATAAACCTCAACCAAAATTTCAAAGCATAAGACTAGTTATTTGGTAGGTAAGTAAGTTCTTTATTTGCGTTAAATGTAGTTTATAATAGGTCATATTGTACATTGAAGAGCATCACACATTTAGCTCAGTTGCAGCATGCAAATAATTACAATTATACACCTCACACCTAAAAAAACACACGGTATATGCGCCATTTGTCACATTTACATAAACAGCTCACATCACCTCCCGAACATTGGTCTTTACTTACTAGGTCAGTCATATACATTCTACAATTTAAGAAACCCTAATAAAAAACAAAAAAAACAAAGTGGCCTCGTAAGAAAGAGACGGCACGCTAAGTGAGACGGATGGAGGTCCGCCCGCGATTAATGGCGTCGTGAAACCGATCGCCTAAAACATGGAGATTACTGAATTCAATAAGGCTTTTATCCAATTTAGTACTTCGGCTCGTTAGGTTTTGTCTGATGTTTGAGCAGCGAATTGAGAAATGTTTCATTTAATTTTGAGTTATTTAACAGGACTTGTGTTTTAGACGTACTTATTCGTGGATGGAGTTTTACTCGAAAACGCTTAAATGACACAAACAAATAGCGAAATCCACTCTCGGTCAATTAATTCAGGTCAGGTGGAATTACTTACTTAGTATTAGCTGTCAACTGTCATGAGTGTGCAAGTGCTCCTGAAGTTTATTTACATATATCTGTCATAAACTGTGTGAAAGTGCCTAACAGTATCGTAAAGTGTACACTGAAATAACCTTACCGTGTATTAGTGTTATCTCTACCTAAATAACTGGAAAAGTGCCATAAATCAGTTGTTAATTTAACACTAATGCAACCAAAAATTATTCTACCTACCCTCAATTTAGTAACAACCACAATATGGAGTTGAATACCCCCAACTATTTTTATTGAAGTAGTGTTGCCAATGGAATAAAAATAAATCCCCCCAAAAGCATTTCTCTTTGGGGGATTACAATGAAGGAAAATATTGAAAATAATACTCCCCCAGCGAGCAAAAAAATACTCACACAACAAGTTTTTCATCCATCACTGTTTAATAGAAATCGATCTTCATCCCTAAGTGCACTGCCCAGGAGCAATCTGGATCCTCAACAACCTGGACCAGCAGAGAAATCTTATGATAACTCGAAGCTACAACAAACCAAGCCCACAGAAGACAGTGATGTAGACATGAACCAAAAAGAACCTCCAGCACCTCCATACTGGCAAAGAGTTCCCACCAACAATAAGCGGAGAAGAACCTGTAACTCTCCTCCGAGCACCGAACATCTTACTACTACTATATCCAACCGATTCGAAATTTTACCACAGGACCAACCCGAAAATAGTGCCAACACTACATCTGCTACCCCTGAATCAACGAACAAGCCACCCCCTATAGTCTTGTATGGTATTGAGGATGTCAATGAATTAAAGAAGCTCTTAACATCGGTCTGTGACCCGGAACAGTTTAAATTTATAATAGTAAACAAAAACTTACTTCGAGTCTTAGTGCAATCTCCTGAGACATATAAGGCTGTGATATCAAAAATAAGAGAATGTGGCCTAATTGGGCATACCTTCACTCCAAAAGACAAAAAGCCATATCGCATAGTCATACGGAAGCTGCACCCTACTACACCCCATAAGGACATAATTGAAGCAATAGAAGCAACTGGTAACAAAGTTTGCGGAGAAATTATTAATGCTAGATATGGGCCAGACAAAACACCGACTTTTACTTTCTTTGTTAACCTTGAGCGTAATGCTAACAACAAAGCAGTCAAAGATATCAAAAGTATCTTTTATCAACAAATAACCATAGAAGACCCACGAAAATCTAAAACAATAGTACAGTGTCAGCGGTGCCAACAATACGGACACACAAAGAACAATTGTATGAGACCTTATCGTTGTGTGAAATGCGCTGGAGGACACAGATCTGCAGACTGCAAAAAAGACCGTAACACACCTGCTAAATGTACTCTTTGTTCATTTGACCATCCTGCTAATTATAAGGGATGCCAAGTGTACAAAGAGATTTTGGCTAGAAAATCCAATCAAAATAAAATAAACCGCTTGAGTAACTATGGATTCACCAATGACAATGCTCAGTCAAACATAAACCCTACAAACAACGATGAAGACAGACCTACTCCAAAAATCCCAAACTCGATTCCACGTGACAGAGCAATGTACTCCGACGTGACAGCTAACCGCAACCCTTCAACTCCGAACCCCACTTGCGATCAACAACAAAACACCCAGCTCAGCTCTACTCTAGAGCAAATATTATCTAAACAATCTGAAAAGTTAGACCAGCTCATACAACAAATAGGTACATTGCTTAACCTATTAACAACCGTAATCTCTAAATTACATTCATAGACTTACTAAGGATTGCAACGTGGAACATTAACGGGTTATCCGCTAACATACTGGAACTAGAGGAAGTAATCAAAAATAACAATCTAGATGTGGTACTCATTTCTGAATCTCACGCCACTAAAAATAATTGTTATCGCATGAAAGGCTTTAACATATACTTTACTCCACACCCCGACGATGGTAAAGCTCATGCTGGGACTGCTATAGTCATAAGATCGCACATAAAACATACTCTGTTGGAACACTATTCTACATCTCACATTCAGGCAACAACAATACGAGTACAAGCACGTTCAGGGCCGATCACATTGTCAGCGATCTATTGTCCACCGAAACATAAAATCACTCACCAAATGTTTGAAGTTTACTTTACCCAACTAGGAAATAAATTTATAGCGGGAGGCGACTGGAACGCAAAACACACGTTCTGGGGATCACGTATTACGCTGCCCAGAGGAAGAGCATTGAAAAACTGCCTAGATGCAAACCGCCTTACACCAATCTCTTCCGGCGAACCTACCAGTTGGCCATCTGATCCCAATAAGTTACCGGATTTGTTAGATTTCTTCATAACAAAAGGTGTTGGCCAAGTGTACACATCTGTGGAATCAAGTTTGGACGGATCATCAGACCACACTCCTGTTATCCTCACCATACAATCTACAGTCATTGATGTTGATCCACATGAGACGTTAACGAATATTGGAACTGATTGGGAAGGATTCCGCAGCTACCTAAACCAGAACATTAACCTTAAGATTCCTCTGAAGTCTGAAGAAGATGTGGATAATGCCTGCGAGTACATAGTGAACATGATTCAGATATCAGCTTGGCGAAACACCCCAGTCTTTGGCAAAACCTTTCGAAAAAACTCGCAATCTAGCGATATTAAATTGAAAATTCAGGAAAAACGACGTCTGAGAAGAATTTGGCATCAAACTTATCATCCATGGGATAAAACAGCATTTAATCGAGCTGCAAAAGAACTAAAACTGATATTAAAGGACGCAGAAAACCTCAAAATTCGCAACACACTTGAAAAAATGTCACCAAAGGGTAAAGGCGAATTTTCTCTATGGAAGTCGACAAATATCTCTGGAAAACCAAAACAATGCCTACCACCCCTAAGAACAACTAACTCGTGGGCAAGAACAGATTCTGAAAAAGCAGAAGCATTCGCAGATCATTTAGCTTATGTTTTTACCCCAAACGAGGATGCTACGGATGAATCGATTGTGGATGAGATACTACTACAGGATCTTCAAATGTGCCTTCCTATTACTCCTACATCACCTAAGGAACTAAAGAGGGAAATCATGAATCTTGAGTCAAACAAGGCCCCGGGTTTTGATCTTATAACTCCGCGAGTCCTTAAGAATTTACCTAATAAGTGCATCACTTTCCTCACATCACTTTTTAATACCATCTTTAGAACATCGTACGTCCCTAGGCTTTTCAAAATATCCCAAATCATTATGATCCACAAGGCCGGAAAGCCTCATCATGAAGTGACTTCCTACCGTCCAATAAGTCTCACTCCGATTCTCTCGAAATTGTGGGAAAAAATATTCATAACAAGATTAAATGCTCATCTTGGCGATTTTCAAATAATTCCGAAGCATCAGTTTGGTTTCCGTAAATCGCATTCCACGATCGAACAAATGCACCGTGTATATGACGAAATTAGGGATTGTTTTGAAAGAAAACAGTATTGCTCGGCAGCTTTCCTGGATGTACAGCAGGCTTTTGATAAGGTTTGGCACAAAGGTCTCATGTGCAAAGTGAAACAATATCTCCCGCACTCAATTTATCACCTGGTGAATTCATACTTGTCTGACAGACTATTTCAAGTAAAACATGAAGATGCAAGATCTTCACTACATACAATTAAAGCAGGGGTGCCACAAGGCTCTGTTTTAGGCCCTGTGTTATACAACATCTTCACGTCAGACCTACCAATCTCTGATGCAGTCACTGTTGCCACATACGCTGACGACATAGCTTATCTCGCCAGTGATAAAGATCCGGAAGTGGCGAGCAGCAAATTACAAGATCTGCTAGATAGGACCCATACCTGGCTGGTGCAATGGCGCATTAGAGCTAGCGCGCAAAAGTCTAACCACATCACATTTACTCTTAGAAAAGAGAACTGTCCACCTGTCAAACTTGGTTCTACTGTTCTCCCGGACACTACATGTATAAAATACCTCGGATTCCATCTGGATAGGAGACTTACCTGGAAAATCCACTTGAAAAAGAAAAGAGATGAAATAAATTTAAAATTCAGAAATCTCCAATGGCTTGTTGGAAGAAACTCTGTCCTCTCTGTTGATAACAAGCTTCTAATATACAACTCTGTCCTGAAACCTGTTTGGACCTATGGCATACCACTATGGAGCACTGCTTGCAAATCAAATATCCTGTGCCTTCAACGCGTACAGAATAATATCTTACGCACAATAGCTGATGCTCCATGGTTCTCCAGAAATAATGAAATACATGACCACCTTGGGGTGCCCACTGTTCAGGAAGAAATAGACAGATATAAAAGAAAATATTTGGACCGCTTGGCTATTCATCCTAATGCCCTGGCAACAAAACTTCTTGAGCCTCTCACTGTGAAGAGGTTAAAAAGGAAGAATATAATATAGAAGGATGGTAGAGGCGCTGGCTTCTCCACCTACAATGTCACCAGGCACGCAACCAATCAGCTTATAGTCTTACGACTGATCGCCGATGAAATATGAAAAAAAAAAAAAAAAAAAAAAGGTGGAATTTTTATATAAAATAATGCAAAAATGCTAACTTGAAATATTTTTTCTAAATATTTATGATGCCTATGGGTACTATTATAATTATTTTTAAATCAGGTTTTATTGGCATTTCTCGGAACTCATCATTGAATCGAAAACATGATTAAAATTGATGTTACATTGGTTTGTCGACACATAAATGTAGAACGTTTAAAAAAACACCTAAAATGAATGGTAATACAAGTTTTTTCATAATAACTTGCAATTTTTATATTTACGGAGTTATCTGATGATAATAAACTTCCATGTTTCCTTGATTAGGTGAAAATTTCAGGGAAATTCCAATACTTATAATGTGATGTTAATAACGGTTCCATTTGTACCATACATATTTTTAAAAAATATTTGAAATCAGCATGGTATGTAGTATTAGTATGTTAGTATTTTCTATGGAAAACCCTACCTGACCCGTATTCATTGACCACGAGTACATATAAATAAAGAACAACATGTACCTAACCTAATTATTAAACAAATAAATCAAATATTTTATGTAGTAAAACAATTTACATGTCACAATCAGTACCAAAACTAGTCAAATAACCCGCCCCATGGCATCCCTGGCGCAAAAGTGTCCATCACGCTCGTGATATTGCCACAATCACGTTTCAATTGCGTAATTCAAATATTTTTTTTTTTTCTTTCAAAAGCAATGATATCTGAATCAATTACTTTGTGCATGTATGATGCGTTAGCTTAGCTAATTATGACAATAGATTAAATTATTGAACTCGTAAAATTTATTGAGCAGTTATGTTTCTTTTTTCAAAATGGCTGTGACAAATACCTATGCCAAAGGTATTTAATAAAATCGTCTTACAAATTAGAAGTACTCGTACCCCCTTCAGCTAGTACCTATAGCTGGTACGGGCTGGCTGGTTTTTATTGTTTCGTAGTATACTAGGAACTCTAATAGTTTCGCCATGTCCATCTGACCGTCTCTCTGTCCGCAGCATAATAATGTCCCTACTATAAGGGTAGGAAAGGATGAGTAATGAAACGAGTGAGCGCTGGATTAATACTGGCCTGTATTTTAGGTATTCCACCTTAAATATACAATTAGTGTTACATAGAGTATAAATGTATAGAGGTGACACACCACACCTCCCATCCAAATGAAAAGAAAAAAAAATGTATACAATTTTTTTTTTCTTATATTGATTACATTACTTGATTGATACAATCGTGCGTGTTTATTATGTAACTATTATGCTATACATTAGGATAATATATTTTAGTCCTATTTTTATGTATGATTTCGGACTTGCCGTCCTTAATAATTTCTACATTCGGGGTTACATCTTGAAGGACCTTGTAAGGCTCCACGTGCACTAGAATTAAACGTACCTCGAGAGGATCTAGAATATCTAGAATAATTACCTCTTTGTGGAGCATGCTGAAAACCACTGGGGCCTCCGCTATATTCTTGTCTCATCGAATACGAATTTGGGTTACCACGTGAATTTCTATTCGAATATACCCTTGTGTTGTATTGACCTCTTGGTCCACTTCGAAGACCTTCTCGACTCCTGTGAGAATAATTATTATAGGGTCTATACATACGCATTGACTCTTCAGCTGGTGGAGCCGATGACGTCTCCTCGTCCTTGGCGGATTGAATAGCATCATTCAACGATGTGAAATTTCTAGCTGCAACAATGGTGCTGAGCCTACGATTTCGTAAGCCATCCGCGAATCTCTTAATTGCCATTTTTTCATTTAACGGCTTCAAAATGTTATAATTTTCTGGTTTCCCTTCTGCTTGCGAAATCGTAAGTTCAACAAATAATTCCGATATTTCTTTCCCATAATCTTGAATAGACAAATCATTCTGTCTAATCTGTTGCAACCTGTTTTGGATAGCAGTTGCTGATTTTTTCGGAAGAAGAACCTGCCTCATGTCAAGTACTAAAGATTCCACTGTTTGGTAGGATGATTTCAATTTTAATTTAGCTGCTTGAGACGATCTACTTTTCAGTATAAACAGTATTAAATTATTTTTACAATCGTTACTTTTTAACAAGGACGCATAATATTCAAGGTTATCAATTAAACACTTAATACTTTCCTCATCGTCAGTCATTTGTGGCATCAACGACAGAGCCGTTTTTAAATTAAAAGTATCCATATTTTCAGACCTTTTATCTTCTTGTACCGAACACAAATCAGTAATTTCTTTGTATAATTGAATAAAATCTACTGACAATTTGTTAATTGTAACTACGTCTTGTTCCTTGATATTACCCTTTTTAATCTCGATTGACAAATGATTTGTAATACTATTATACTGACTAAATAATACGTTAGCTTCGCTTGATTTCTTTGCAAGTAAATTGCCTTTACGTTTACTTGGACCTACTTTAATTAAGTATTGTCTAATTAGTTTCAATTCAGAATAAACATTTTCTAACAAATCAGTCATAACTTACCCTTTGTGTTTGGTTATTCATCACAAGGTCACTAATCAAATTAAGTTTACATTTATTCATGCTAAATAATTTTATGTCCAATAGTTAAGTCATTACTCTGAATTTTAGGATATTAGGTGCAGTCCAAACTGAGAAGTGTCCCCGAACGGAAATTAGGTGATATGCACTCGCGTTTGTAAACGACGCACTTTTATATCACGCACTTACACGATTAAATATTACGCACTTTTGTAACGCGCACTTGGTTTGTTTGACGGGACGCCATACTAAAAACTCGCTCCGGGGTCCTTGGGCGCTGAGGGTGGCGCCTGTAGCTGTCGGCGGTACATGGACAGCCTTAGGGCATTTTCGTGTATGCCCCGGTGGATCCACTGGTCATGGCACTTTTTATAAGCGCCGTACAGGAGCTTCAGGATTCCGATGCCTATCACAATGGCTATAACGATGAGCACCACAGATATGCTGCTGAGGTGTGCTCGCACCTCATCAACCGACGCCTGGTTGACGCCCGAGGACGTCTGGGCGATGACAATTTCCTCGTCTTTAGTTTGAGATGAACCCATGGTTATCACGTTTAACTGGGAAGTGTCCTAACTGAATAAAGTCCACAGTCAAAGTGATCATTGTAATTTAGTTATATGTAACTTTCACAAAGTCTTATGAAGCTTATCTGCATAAGGAATGGCACGCGTGGGCTGGCGCTTCGCGGTGTCGGATATACGTCTAGCGGCGAATTCGTGGAATTAAACACTTAACTACAAACTTGAATTATATATTATCTTCGTCATATAAATCGGAAAGTTTTTTTTTTGTTTTGCTTGAAAAAATAACACTGAACTTGGCGATATAAACTGATACACGACTAGGTCCATCTACATTTTTTTTGTATTTAACGTGGTATGTACTTGTGCTCTAGGGCACCAAAAATGGCGGGGTCGCCATATAAGGGTAGGAAAGGATGAGTAATGAAACGAGTGAGCGCTGGATTAATACTGCCTGTATTTTAGGTATTCCACCTTAAATATACAATTAGTGTTACATAGAGTATAAATGTATAGAGGTGACACACCACACTACTAAGCAGTAGGGACCACTACTAGGACTCGGGTTCAAATCCTGGTCAGGGCAAGTATTTATGCCGCGAATTATTTGGTTCCTGCATGACTTTATCTATATAAGTATGCATCGTAATACAAGCATTGCTTAGTTTGGAAGTGTTTTGGGTTGGGTCTTGATTGATCTGTGTAAAGTTATCTCGAATATTTTATTCATTTGTTTATAATTATCATTATTATAGAATCAAGTCCACCTACTTTGGCAATGGCGTCAAATCACAAAACATTACACTGGTGAAACATTACTTCATTTCTAATGTCGCGTGTTTGTAAAGCCTTCATAAAGCGACATCGTTTGATTCTCCAAGATATCTGGCGTTCATGGCACCTGTTCTCGTATTAACCCGTGCCGTGATTGTATCTAATAAGTGGGGTCAAGAGGTCACAGGGGTCAGGCCGGCCATCGGCACGTATCGACATCTGGGTCAAATATAGATTACATCAATAGAATCCGCAAGCACATAAGTTATAGTAAGCTTGATTTTTTTACCTGACACCTTAGAAATATTGAAAGAATAAATCTCTATATAACTTCGAATTTTGCAAGTCTACGTATATTATCTGTCAAGACCAGGGGCTTATTGCTCAAAAGCTTGTAACTTGTAATACAAGCGGAATTTTGGGAGTAACCAAAGTGAGAAATCTTAATTTACATACTTAGTTTCGTGACATCAGAGACATACTTTTTTTTTCATAACTGAAAAGTACGCACGATGCCGAGTAAAATGTTGAATTACAGTCCATGATCGCATATAAAAATTAAAAGGTGCACATTTACTGCAAATGACCCAAATATGACAAACGATTAAACACAGTATAAATAAGCATACTGCAGTGTTATTCACTAAGGAAATCGCCTTGTTTACAGCGCTGTGTCAGCGCTGCGGCAGCGCCGAGCCTAAAAATAATATTCACTAATGCACTTTAAACGACACTAGCGCTCGGCGACGATTGCGGCGTGAGCTGGAACTACACTGCGTCGAGAGTTACCGCCTACAGTTCGACGACGAGCTGTTCTACGTTAGTGAATACCGTTTTTCGCAGCGCTGCGCTCTACATCGTAGTGAAGGCTGTCTCGTCGTCGAGCTCGTTGACGAACGCAGCGTCGAATGTGTAAATAAGAGAATAGATAGCTGGTATAATTTGTTATAACCTTATAACTCTATAGTTGAAGTGATCTGTTGACCAACTATCCATTTCCGTTGTCCAGTGGCTATACAGTCCGATTATTTTTAGCCGGTTGCATGTCAAGGATATAATTCCGTTAAGTGAAGCCTTTTAGGGAGTCGTAACTAATAAAATGGATGCTTTATTGTAAAAATCGATTTGTAATTGATTTTTTGATTGAGTATAATTTAGATATTTGGGCGGATTTTTATTTTGTTGTGCGTTTTTCAAATTTGGATATTTTCATATTTTCTCGCGAGCTCTTTGTCCCAAGAATTCCATTTTTTTTTTGTCTTCCACTGAGTTACGGTCGAAGAAATTTATTTATTTTATTTTTTATTTATTTACTATTATGGGAAACAAACAGCGAATATTAATACAGATAATACATTACATATAGACAACACATTGGCCAAAACAGTTTCCACTTACGTGTTAGAACATAGATGTTGCTCAAGAAGATCATTCATTTTTTTTTTTTTAAATTGTATGAAAAATTATAACTCGATGGATTTTTTTTGGGACACTTTTTTATTTCTATCAGAATCGAAAGAGCTCGTGATTCTGAGTAGAATAAATGTAAAAAAGTCCAAATTTGTTTTTTTTTTTTAAACTACAACAAAATAAAAATGCGCCCATTTATGGTTTTGCTTAGTGAAAAACCAACCTGTCTTACGTTAATTTTATTATAATTCTAAAATAGTTCCCAGAACGTTTACAACTTTTAGTAAGTGAACTAAAAAAGGAAGTCTATCCATCACGGACAGTATGACAGCCGATATAAGTTGGAGGCTTGCTTAATGGAGTGTGAGAGAGCTATTTATTTACATACGCATCTGTAGGGGACAGCTTCAATAAATTAGCAATTTGGAAACAAATCACTTTTGCCAAATTTTTACCTTCATTATAGTGTATTATTATACTGTTTTGATAAAATAAGTCTGACCGAGTTTCTTTCCGCAAAAAATAATATAACTACATCCCGGTTACTGGTAAAGGGATACAACCGGACAGGGATCGGAACCGGTTTTTTAGAAAAACCTCGATATAGCTCAATATTGTAAAATGTTTTGCGCTCTTTATGTAGTATTCAACATTTGGTGTAATTGTTAACATCATATTTTTCAATTACACCATTAACAAAAAAAATATAAGCCGAAGAACGAAAAAGAACGGAATTCGAACCGTTCTTTTGTATGGAGCAAAAACCGTTATCCGATCCCTGCAACCGGATGCATCTTGTTTTGATTAAAAGCAAATTCATTCTGACAAGAAACAAAGTTCAATTATTTTTCACGGCAGAAAACTCAGCGGAACGTTTTTTTATTAAATTTTATTAAAAAACAATCTAGTCAGTGCTAAAAACTTATGTAGGTAAGGTCGAACATTAGTTGTGTAAAGAAATAAAAAAAAAGTTGTGTTCAAAAAATTATAAAAGCCACAAGTTTACTTCAAACCCTGCTAAATAAAAATGAGTAAAGTTGTTTTTTATGTTAAAGTTTTTGCTTTATAAGCGTAATCTTGCTAAAGTACTAAGGTATTTCTACCTTGGGCCTTGCACAGTCCAGCTGCCAACTAAAGAATTCAGAACGGAAAGAATTTAAGAGCAGTAACACAATTACTCTGTAGAGCATAAAATACAGTCATTTCGAGGAGCTGCTGAGTTGGCATTTATTTTTCACACCTCTGCAAAGGAGTAAACCTGTTAATATTTGAGTCTGTATGAAGATCCAAACATACATTTAGAAAGTACGGTATCGAATAGGTATTCCATTTTATTATTTATTATTATATATTAAAAAGTGCTAAATGTCGTATGGTGGCGGTAGGAAGAATACATTTGTCACCACCCCACCCAAACTCGGGTGTCATAAGAGCCGACTAAGGGATTGAAGTGTCACTGATTATTATTTGATGGAAGAGTCATGATAGACAGCAGCGTCATCATAGTGGGCACATTACAGCGATCGCTAACCCGCTTGCCCAACGTGGCGATTATGGGCATTTACCTCCCAATCATCATCATCATCATCATCATATCAGCCGAAAGACGTCCACTGCTGAACATAGGCCTCCCCCAAAGATTGCCACAATGACCGGTCCTGCGCCACCCGCATCCAGCGGACTCCTGCGACCTTCACCAGGTCATCGGTCCACCTTGTGGGGGGCCTACCCACGCTACGCCTTCCGGTACGTGGCCGCCACTCAAGAACCTTCCCGCCCCAACGGCCATCGGTTCTACGCGCAATGTGCCCCGCCCACTGCCACTTCAGTTTAGCGATTCGGAGAGCTATTTCGGTTAATTTGGTTCTGCTGCGGATGGTCTCATTTTTAATCCGATCACGCAGAGAGACTCCTAGCATAGCCCTCTCCATACGTAGCCCTTTGGGTGACTTTGAGCCTTCTTATAAGGCCCATTGTAAGCGGCCACGTTTCAGTACCGTATGTCATCACTGGCAACACACACTGATTAAAGACTTTCGTCTTCAAACACTGCGGAATATTGGACGAAAATATGTGTCGTAGCTTCCCGAACGCTGCCCAACCGAGTCGGATTCGACGATTGACCTCTTTCTCGAAGTTGGACCTACCTAACTGAATAGTTTGCCCTAGGTATATATATTCGTCTACAACTTCGAGTGTAAAGTCTCCGATTATTACGGGAGTTGGTGCTACATGGGAATTCGACATGATTTTCGTCTTATCCATGTTCATCCTAAGACCAACTCGCTCGGAGGCTTTACTGAGGTCAACGAGCATAGTACTTAAGTCCTCCAAGGTCTCAGCCAAGACTACTATATCGTCAGCGAATCGAAGGTGAGTGAGGTACTCGCCGTTTATGTTGATACCCAGCCTTCTCCAGTGCAGCGGTAAACAGCTTAGGGGAGATGACATCTCCTTGCCTAACTCCCCGCTGCAGCAGAATAGGTTTCGAGCTCTGGTCTTGGAGTCGGACTGACATTGTGGCGCTCTCGTATAAACACTTCAACACCTCGATATAGCGGTAGTCGACTTGGCACCGTTGGAGAGACTGTAGTACTGCCCATGTTTCGATCGAATCGAAGGCTTTCTCGTAGTCCACAAACGCTAAACAGAGGGGCAGGTTATATTCTTCGGTCTTCTGTATAACCTGGCGAAGCGTATGGATGTGGTCTACGGTACTAAAGCCTCTTCGGAAACCGGCTTGTTCGGGAGGCTGGAAGTCATCAAGCCTGCGTGCAAGACGATTCGTAATGACTCTTGAAAACAGCTTATAGACATGGCTCAGAAGTGAGATGGGTCGGTAGTTCTTCAATAAAGCGTTGTCACCTTTTTTGAAGAACAGTACCACCACACCTCTGTTCCATGCCTTTGGCGTTCTCCCTTCCAGTAAGACGGAATTGAACAACTTCTGAAGGGCCGTAAGGATCGGTTTACCACCCGCCTTCAGAAGCTCAGCTGTAATTCCGTCCTCCCCAGGCGCCTTGTTATTTTTGAGCTGTTCAAGAGCCATTCTAATCTCGCACAGGCTGATGTCCGGGATATCTTCTGTATAGTGTCGGGTCAGTCTAGCTCTGAGGTCTTCCGCTAGATCAACTTCGGGTCTGCTAGTTGACGTGTACAGCTGTCCATAAAAACCCTCTATCTCACTCAGCAGCTCAGATCTGGATGTGACGATTCTACCATCCTCAGTCTTTACCCAATGCGTTTATTTTATACGCATAGTTAATAGAGTCTGGCTAATGAAATATTGCCCCAACTTTTGGAGGGAAATTCAAAAAATCTAGGGCTGGTCACACATCCAGCCCTAGATTTTTTGAATTTCGTTTAGCGATTGACAACTTGTCTAAGCACCCAGGACTTCTATTAAGAATGAGGATTATCATTTTGATTCTCGAGTACCTACCGATAGAGTATTGACCTACGAGTGGCCTTAAATTGTAGCTATTTTTGGAAACACTATTTTCGATTGGGAAGCCGGCACCCAGTGAAATAAATTAATCCTAAACGGCAAACTATTATTCTATAGTAAACCCTACCCACAAAAGCCAAAACTATGTTAATTTTACTTTGATTAAAAGGAAAGGGTACCAGTTGTGAATGTTGTGATGGAAAATGGCTGTGCATGTGAAATACGAAAAGTTTCGGGTTCAGAAGAGTTGCTGAGTAATTGTGTAGTGATCGATGGTTCGCTGGTGCGGTTTATTTACGTGATATTTTTGGATTCCGTACCGAAAGTTGGCCTTAAAGGTTTGACTTCAAGAACAGCCTCCATCCATGCCTAAAAGAAAAGATTATGGAGCATCTCTTTATGTATTATCACTCGAATAAAAATACTCGTAATAGGTACCATTAAGTATAGATAGCGGTGATATTCATAAACATCAGAAAATAATGTCTTTGAAATTCAGATTTTTTATCTCTATCAAAGAAATCTTCTATATAATAAAAAAATCCCTCATACAAATTGAGTCATTACTTAGAGTTCAATACTTGTAGTATGGTAAAGTCGATTTTCCGATGTTGGCCCCATACTGAAAGTTCATCGTAATGGTTGGTCGGTAGGGGGAAGGATCGTCGTTCCGTTCCACCCTGTATACGTATAAATATACATTTTAAGCCCAGTATTTATTAAGTAGTATGATACATATCGGAGTTTTTTTTTATTTTTTATTATGTATTTATTAAGAGTACTACATAGTTCTAAATTAACAAAAGTCCTGTAAAACTGTTGAGACAGTTTGTCTACAGGAAGTCTTTAGATATACATGGACAATCTTACACTATTAACATTCTTAAACTAATATACAACATGACATTATATATTTCTATTCTTAAGCAAATGACAAGATATTAACCTTGGCTCTAACAATAATAATTTTAAGGTAATGTATCTAATAAATATTTTTTAAGTTTTCTTTTAAATGCTCGTACATTATGTTCAGTTCGGATCTCTTCAGGTATACTATTTAGAATATAAGGTAAGCGTTTTTTTAAAGTCCTATCTCCATAGTAATTATTGACTCTAGGTACATTAAATTTACCCAAGGATACAGATCTTGTACCATGCTCATGAGTAGTGCCACATAGGCTATGCTCGTGATTGCCGTGGTTGTTAATTGCCAAAATATATTTATGTTTTAAAGTAACTGGGAGAATTTTACAGATTTTAAAAAGTTTTCTATAGTCGTTTTTACAATTATTTTTAATTTTATTGGGTACTAGTAGTTTTAAAAATCTTAGTTGTAGAGATTCTAATTTATCAATGTAAGTTTTAAATGTGAGGCCGTAACAATCAAGAGCATATCCCAGTATGGAATCTACCAATGAAAAGTATAGGCATTTTAGAGTACCTTTAGGAACTCTGTAACTGAGATGGTAAAATTTTGCCAGTAATATTTTCAATTTATCACAGATATAGTCTATGTGCTGAGACCAAGAAAAACTATTGTCTATTTTAACTCCTAAATATGTTACACAGTTTACTTTTTCTATAATACTACATTGACAATTGACTAGGTTATTATGTAAGCACTGATAACTATGGGCAATTAGATTAAAATTGTGATCAGGTATTTTTAAATGTGGTGAATGTATAACAAGAAGATTGGTTTTGTCTGCGTTTAGTAAAATGCCATTGTCATGAGACCATCTCACTATTGCATCAATGTCTAATTGGATGGAGCGACACATTTCGGTCAGGTCGGAGCCAGCAGATACGGTGCACAGATCATCAGCAAACATGTATGGTGTGCTGTGGCGTATGACTCCACCTACACTGTTGACGTGCATCAAATAGCACACTGGACCACATCCCGACCCTTGCGGAACTCCGCAGTTAACCGCGACCTCGTCGCTGTGCACATCCCCAACCTTCACTCGATACGTCCTTAATTGAAGGTAGTCACGAAACCAAGCGTTGAGCGGGTGTCTAATGCCGCATTCGTCCATACCGTTTAAAAGCGTTTCCATTTCCAGCGTATCGAAAGCTTTCTTATAATCATAGGAAATTGCGATAACTATTTTCTTATTTTCTAAATGTGTATTTATTTGATCAGTAAATTTAGATAATAATGTATGAGTGCCTTTACCTTTTTGAAATCCGTGCTGACATTTATTTAGAGTAGAATTGTGATTAAGATAATTTCCAATTTGACTAACAATACATTTTTCAACTATTTTTTCTATGCTCGACAGAATTGCTATGGGCCTATAGTTAGAAAATACTTTGCGGTCTCCTTTTTTATGGATCGGACGAATTATTGCTTCTTTTAGCTTATCTGGAAAATTACTTTTTTAAATATGTATATAATGTTATACATTCTGATTGAAAAAAATGAAAATCGGTTGACAATTCTCAGGTGATATTGTGTAACATAGGTAGGTATGTAAATACATACAAAAAAAACAGTCCAAATGAGGATTCTCCTTTTTTAAAGCCAATAAAAAAGTAGGTAAATAACTATGTAGTCTTGTATTAACCAAACTTCTCATTCAAAAGATTAATGATCTTATAGAAACAGAACTAACCATATATTATTTTGGGAACAAGCTTCATATTTTAGTATTTAAGTAATAAAGCAGTTAGTATGAGAGTAAGCACAATCACCGTGATACAATATAATTCAGCAGTCGAGAAGCAATAAGAGCATTAGAGGGGGTCAGGTGTAGCGAGGAGCCTTTCTTACATAGCCATCGGGGCGGACTGGAACGCTAGCATGATCACTTCATTCAAAAAATGCAAAGTTTGGAAGTAGAATTCATGAAATACGAGGAGCATGCTGAAAGTTTCTGAGCCACTTAGAGATCACCTAGTCTATAGAAACAATTATTTTCTGAAAATATAACTCTTTAGTATTTTTTAAGGTATAATATATTTATTGTCAGCCTCCGTAGCCTAGTTGGTAGTGACCCTGCCTACGAAGCTGGAGGTTTTGGGTTCGAATCCCGGCGAGGGCATTATTTGTGTATTTATTTATCACAAATATTTGTTCCTTGGTCATGGCTGTCTATGTATTTAAGTATCTATATGTATCTATCTATTATATATATCATCGCCTAGTACCCACATCACAAGCCTTAATTGAGCTTACCGTAGGAATAGGTCGATTTGTGAAAAAAATGTCCGAAAATATTTTATTTATTTTTTATTTATATTTGGTTAACATCTGCATTTTAGGATTTTAAGCCATTTGAAAATTGTGTGTCGGGTGATTTTACGAATGTTACCCAAAATTGTTATTCTGTAGCGTTTTTACACTACTTTCAATATGGCCTTACTCAACGATGAAGCAGAAATGGGCTTAGATTCTTATTGGGTAACAAAGCCCAGTTCTTGTATAACTGATTGTAGTAGTTATTACAAATTGTTTTGCTTCCGATTTTTTCTTATGGATGATTATAGAGATCAACGTCTTTTAACAGGCATCCCCTAATTTCAAATCGCCCTAATGGCCTAAGTCATAGAGAATTCATAAAAAGTTTTATGTCAGGAAATTTGGACATCCTTAGATATCACTCACAAGAAAAAATTTTATACTTATGAAAAATTTACCTAACAAAATCTATAGTCTCCATGGACTACCCAAACCTTTCATACAAAAGTTCCGAAACCTGAAAATTTTCATATTAAATGTGACCTAAGAAAAATGAGCTGTGAGCTTCAAATGTTGGTTCGATTGTATTTAAAATTTGTAAACATTATCATAAAGAGTTAAAACAAAAACGGCATAGGGTAAGTTCCCCAGTGAATGAACAAATCCAGTGAACGAACAAAATACAAGTTTTTTTCGTAAAATAAGTTTTCTGTACATTTCTACCACGCGTTATGTTTTTTTTTCGGGTAGGAATATTATTTGACAAGTTCTGGTATCACTCACATCAACTCGTATGCATCAGTGTCCAAATGGCGATGATCTAAAGTGGGCACGTTGCGCCGGTCCGTTTTTTATATGGAGGTGTTATAAGGATTGAGGTAAGCTTACGTTGTGTTTAAAGTGTTATTGTGTGCGTTTCGTGCATCTCCCGGATACAGTGCGTGTTTTTTTTGAAACCGGAAGGTTATGATCATGCTATTAAAGTATAGTTAAATGTGATTTCGTTTCAAATAGTGACTATCAATCCAGTGTTCTATAATAAATAAAATAAAATAAAAATAAAAAGCCTTTTATTTCTTGCAATTACAAGTTCTAGATAGTAGATTACTAGTTACTCTAAACAATAAATAAGTAAATTTAATCCTAATATATATATATATATATTTTAATAAAATTTATGCAAGAACCCCTCTGCAGGTGAAGGCCTCCTCCAAAGATAGCCAGTTCTCTCTGGACTGGGCTATTTCTAGCCAGTTTGGCCCTGCTGATTTCCTTATGTCGTCTTCCCATCTTGCGTAAGGTCTGCCCTGCTTTCTTTTGCCTATAGGGCCCTTCCATGACGTGACTAGTTTTGTCCATCTTAGGTCTTGAAGACGTGCTACGTGGCCTGCCCATTTCCATTTTAGTGTTAGTGCTTGTAATAGCGCATCCTTTGCTTTAGTAATGTTTCTTATTTTTGTGTGTTTAACTTTCTGCATTTTTTATACTTAGCATGCTGCGTTCTATTCCTCGTTGACAAGTTATTAGTTTATTTTTGGCTTTGGTATCGAATTTCCACGTTTTCCAGTGTTCTATAACTAGAACTAAAAATGGCTTAAACCTAGTGACCGAACGGGGGAGTTCATTTACTGGAATTGCGTGATTTATTGTTTGTTCCATATCTGACGTTTTAGTAGTTGTTATAAGATTTAGTTTTCTATGAATTCAATAGAAATGTGTTGTCTAGCAAAAGGCCAGTGTTCGAACAATACTTGACATATTTCATTTTGATCGAACTACCGCAAACACAGTTAGTTCATTCATTGGATTGCGAAAACCAGTGAATGAACTAAATCACTTATTTTGTATTTTGTCTGGTTTTAAGACATAGAAAGGTCAAAATAATCGTATAAAAGATTCCAATATGACCAAAAATCTCTCGACAAACGTCTAAAACCCGTTGCAACTAGTGAAGTATCAAGTGCCAGTTTTAATATCTCAAAATCAACGCTATTTAAATAACCCAAATTGTCCAAATTCATGCCACTGAAGAAACAAACATAGACAGATCTTTGGTTAATCAAAAGTATTCAAGCGCTATAATTGATATGTAGAATAAGCCGAGTTTACTTTTTAACGAAAGCGACATATAAGGTTACTCTTCAAAGGTAACGGAAGATTTAATTGAAACTTCCCAGAATACGCAGAAACGTGCAACTATAATTGATGTCGTTTAATTATGTTTATAGTTATTATCTCACATTAAAGTCCAAATTAAGTTATCGAATATAACTAGCACTACCATTTAAAAATAGAGTACTTTTTGCATTTAAATACATTATTTTTAAGGTAGTTCATTCATTGGTCTCATTTGTTCATTTACTAGAATTTTGTGTTCATTCACTGGTGATTTTCCATTTTATCCCCTACAGCTAGCTATAATTTAAAACTGTGCAGCACTATTGCAAAATAAAATTGATTTTATAAAACTACAATAGTGGTTTACTCTTTAAGAACATTCATATTTAAACTTCATTATGGCTCCCAGCCACAAAAAAAAAATTAAGTTGAAAATTTCCTTAAGTGTTCATTCACTGGAGCACTTACCCTATTTAATACAGTTTCCTAGTATCTAGAAACTTTCAGCATGACCCTCGTAGTACCCTTTTGCACCGGCTTCCTTTTGCATATAGCCAAGAAATTTGATTGCCCTTGCAGGGTCCATATTATAAACATGTGAAATGTAATATGTAATATGTGTGCAATAAATTATTTGATTTGATTTGATTTGACCGCTTTCCGCTAAGCTGGAATGGCCGAGTGGTTTAGACATCAGCCACGAAGCTGAGCACGCTGATAGGAAAGCAGGGAAGAGGTCAGATTTACTTACTGTGAACTCTTAACTTATATTGCTTTAAATTTTCACTGTCACTCATATCCATTCATTTCATGTCACTAATCCGTGGTTACCAGATGTGGCTCCGAACGTATCGTCATGCCCGAAATGTCGAGATAAAATTAAACGTAAGTTTACGCGATTAAGACCCATTTGTCTTTTGGGCATTTTTCAGAGCGTAAACGGACATCTCATTCATCTGGTAACGTTTTTTTAGAGGTGGCTGCATCTTTTGGTACCATTTTCGGTCGTCAGATACAGCACCCGTAACTCTATAAGACAACCAAAACCAACCTCAAATAATTCAGCCACTTCCGAAAAAACGGGACCTGGCTCCCGTTTTTTCGGGACCTGGCTCCCGTAATTTCACCACATTGACAAGTGCTACAATTGTAAATTTACTGTTTCTCCAATCTGGGGCGTCTATAGGCTACAGTTACCGTTTACCATCGGAAGGGCCATGCGTTTGTTTTCCACCAATATAAAATTTACTGCAGGAACTTTAATAAATCAGCAGTAAATAACTACTTTTTTGCGAAGCAAAATTACAATTGTCACAAAAAACACGACAATTGTAGCGAAATTCCGACATATGCCGAACCTCATGTCAAGATTGAATGAGAATTGTACTAAACCTTGCGACAATTGTCACGGGTTTCGGAAAATAAAAAGTAGTTTATTAACGATTTAATAACGTTATTAGTAATAATTTTATGTTGGTGGCATACAAGCACATGGACCGTCCGATAGTAAGCGGTAGCCGTAGCCTACGGAGGCCTGTGACGTCAGTAACAGTGATATTTTACAATTGTCACAATTGTAATTATGGTGAAATAGGCCACAGATGAATGAGATGTCCGCTTACGCTTTGAGAAATGCCCTTTAATACCTTTATTGCCAACGAGTGCTACGCGCTACGCTTGTAGCCAATCCCGTGATTTTTCCGCTTTGTAGCGAAAATGGATCTCCCACAGAGAACTCCCCTCGGGAGTTCCCGGCACTCAATGTGTTCAAATATGAACTCTTTTAACTTATAGTTATTTGACATCATGGAGTATGCTAGGTCCTGTAATCGCTCGTCACGCTCGTCACGCCCCGCGAACGCAATTAAAGTGAAGCCGGAGATAAATGGCTACACGATGTAACGTGTGTTACTGCGCGTTTATAGCGATTACGGACGAGAATGCCTGCCAGCCTCGGACAGTCGTGAAATGTATGAAACAAACGCGCTGATACTCGTACAGACGTATGCTGAGCCACACCAGTGTAGCAGTGTTATTCACTAAGGAAACCGCCTTGCTGTCAGCGCTGTGTCAGCGCTGCGGCGTCGTCGAGCTTAAAAATGGTATATTCACTAAATGTACGTTAAACGACACTAGTTCTCGGCGACGAATGCGGCGTGAGCTGGAACAACACTGCGTCGAGAGTTTGACGTTTAATGTACGAACTTCGTATTCTTTAACGAAAAACAGCGACGAACTCGCACACAACCTCGCCCACAGCCTCGATTCCTAATGTCAAATAAAACAGCTAGGATTTTAGACAAGGCTGTCTCGACGTCGAGCTCGTTGACGAACGCAGCGTCGAATGTGTGAATAAGGGAATAGCATAGCAGCACGTGGCGTGCGTGTTGTAGCATCAGTAATGTCGTAGTAGGTAGCACACTGCTTGCCACGCATGCGGTGTGCCATCTAATATAACATTTACATACGCTACAAATACGCCAGTGTGGCTTGGCCGCTTGTGCACGAGTGCCATGCTTAATTGTAAGAGTATGATAAGACATGCCAGCAGGCTTAGCCAAGAACCAATCTGCAATCGTATACGAAATGCGATAAGCAATAAAAAAAGCGCTTGTGGCCTGCGTAAAAAAGCGGTGAAACGGTCGAGGGTTTGATCCCCGGCTCGTACCAATTTAAATGTTTCAAAAAACGTATGTACGAAATATCATTTGATATTCACAAGTGCTTTACGGTGAAGGAAAACATCTCGAGGAAACACCTGCGAAGAAATTCAAGGGTGTATGTGAAGTCCCCAACAAGTACTGGGCCAGCGTTGGGACTACGCAAAATCAAATGTGCCTTCATTTGATGTCGAGTTACGGAAAAAATGGTCAGAATACAACAACAACAACAAGTAATAAATGTATAAGAATGACAGATTCGTATGAAAATTGATAATTTCCATACATTATTATGGTCACGTGACTTATCGCTTATCGTATACGATTGCAGAATGGAATCTTGGCTAGGCCTGCGGGGTAACTATGCGGTTACGATGACGAGTGTGTCATATTTGGAATTCTCAATCTATATACCTACTGCTGCTGGATATAGCTAACTCTTTTAGTATAAGTACTCAAATTATTACAAAACTGATACGAATGTCACGATCTTTCTCGCTACACCGAATATCTACCTAAGCGAAGTAGTAGGTTAGTATCCTCTGCAATGTTTTAAACATGCGATAAATCTGTCTGACTCGGGAGCCAAGAGGAAATGAGAGCTGCTTTTGTCCATACAAACGTATACCCTGAGGGTCTACCGCAAACCACGAATAAAGTATTGCCTCTGTCTCCGCACTAGTAAATTCGGACGTAAGTGTGACAGGGACACACGTCGATCATGGTCCGCGGTAGGCCTTTTATTTCTCATCATCAGCCTATCTCAGCAGTCCACTGCTCGACGCAGGCCTCTATTAACTATGCGTATAGACGCATTAGGAGGTAAATGCCCATAACCGCCACAGGATTGGGAATCGCAGTAATGTGTCCACCATGATGACGCTGCTGCTCATCATCAATCTTCTATTAAAGAATGATCAATGGCACTTCAATCTCTTAGATGGCTCTTACGACACATTGTACACATTTACCGACTCTTGTTACTGTTTTACCTATTTTTCTAGTTATTTTAATTTTTCACTTTTTAGCTCGGTTGCCCTGAAAACCAGCGTCGTGTCACGTGTCATCTGACACGACACATGCTGAGTGGCATCCTTTTTGGTGTTCAAATCCTTACTGTTTATACTTGTATTTATTGTTCTGTATTGTATGGCACCAAATAAACCATTCTTATTCTTAAAAGTCGGGGTGGTGACAAAAGTATTCTTCCTGCCGTTATTATGTACACGGCTTAACCTCGAGCTTGTAACCTCTTACAGCTCCAATGTCCTCTTAAGTATTTTAATATCTTATCACAGGTCAAACAATTGACCTATTTACCGGATTCATATACATAACAACACGCGTGTGAAGTCGTGGGTACAGCAAATAAATATTATTTGAGAAGCAATATTATCCATTGAAAAACAAATTTTTGGCAACAGGTGCCTGGGAACTTGTACAGGTAGGTAATTACGATTAAAAGTAGATTAGATTAGATTAATTTATTTCTTCATGAAAATTAGGTACATGCCATTTGTTAACAAATAGCACAAATTCACAAAAAGATTGAAGAGTATGACTTAAAACCCGTTTTATTTATATAATTTACTATTTCAATTGACATTATGGATCACCCGATATTGTTGGTGGTTGTGACACTTGTGATGTGACATTGTGCAAAACAAGTATCAGAAAAGGACACACCGTTCGTGTGCAAAACAAGCCACTTAGAAAAAGGGTAGATCGCTACGGTACGAGGAGACCACAATTAAAACTCGCAGGTTATCATTATTCCGTCCGAAGTCGGCATTTGCAACCAGTTCCAAAATATCGAGTGCTCAATAATTTCAGTTTACATTGTATAATATCCCGCTTTAATACATACTCGTACTAATAATGTAAATGCCTATGTTAGCTTAGTTAGTTAGTTAAGCCGGTCTGTTTTTACAACTCTACATAGTGCCTTTTTTGCGTGATAGCGAGGTAACTCTATTCCAACCATCAAAGCTCCACCACGAAACTCCACATCTGTTTCAGGTTGCAACATGCTTCCTTTAGTGTGTTTGGTTGGAGTCCCTAAGTACCTACCCCTGTATTCTTCTACCTGTTTCCATTCTAGAAGCATATGTCCCGTTGTTTCCTCCTTTTCCATGCAGGCCATGCACATAGGGCTGTTCTTTTTGTCCATATTGTGCAGGTGGTTGTTTAGTGTGTTGTGTCCCCTGAACATTACTACTTTTGTATTTTCCTCAGTTTTTGTCTAACCATGTTAGCTTGAAAACTTCTATTAATTATTTTACTCATAATTGTATTTAGTAAATCCATACGTGCCTACCTATGAACACTGCGACATTAAGACAAGCGGTGTGATTATCACGCCGTCTCGACGATAATTCCTAAATCACATTCAGTTATTTAAGATCAACATCAATCACTAAAGATATAATCAATTCGACATGACGCTTTTCAATCAATCAATATCAAACTTCCAGAAAGTACAAATACGTGCATTTTCGCAGAATGTTCATCATTCCACCATGTTTCGTTTACTGAGCATCTTGGGTGCCTTGGCTGTGTTCTATCATGTCGCAGCGAATCCTTCAGGATACGGAAGAAGCGCGGAGGTCCTCGCAACATGCCGGAATACCTACACCGCCGAACTCAGCAACGACTTCCTGCTAGGAGAATGGTTCCAAGTCATGAGATACACTTACTTCGGAGGTTATCTGCCTTCTATTTCGTGTCCGAACAACATAATCACGAAAGCTACAGCGGAGAATCTGACGGCTTACAACGACTGGTACGGAGTTACGTTTTCATTGGAAGACAATCCTGTGTTGATTAACTATTCTGATTGGTCGCTTAATCTGCTCACTGGGCATGTGGAAGCGAAGGACCATTATACGGAGCCTGGTTTTGCTCCAACACAGACAGTGTACAACTACAAGAAGTTGACAGATGACTATATCCTGGTGTGGGATTGTGCTCTGCGTGGTACGACCATCTGGCTGCACTCCCGTGTGAGACACCCGACCAATGAAGAGATCGCGAGCGTGACGAACGGCGTAGCTGAGGTGTCGAGGCTTGTGGGCCAGAGGTATTGTGCCTGATCGCGAGAAGCAGACGCCTAAATAACTTATAATCGATGTAGCAGTAAAAGTTGTTTGCTTATTTAAATTTATAAATCGTTTTTTATTTAATTGTTCCTCTATCCTAATAATATAAATTATATTTTTTGATTTCATTTGTTTTTCTCTTTTTTATTTATTAGTTGATACTTAAGTTCCTTTTCTCTTGAACGATATTTTGCAACAACGACACCCTGTCCGTGATAGGTCAAAAGGCTAAAAAAAATCCTAGCTACCTTTCGTTGAAAATTGACAAATTGCTTGAGGTAACTTAAGTGATAAGATTTCAGACTAAGTAAAAAGGGCATTACTGCCCTTAATCTCTGCCTAACAAGTAAACCTGGCAAAAAATCGTTAAACATATTGTTGTAAGTTCTTTTTCTCTGTTTGACTTTTACCGCTGGCACTAGTACCTACTTATGCAGTTTACGCTGACATTCGCAGCCGTGAACTGCATAGGTGCTATTAAGGCAGGGTACTATACGGCACTTTTCAGCGATGAACGTCAAACAAAGGCATTAATGAGTCCTCTTCTCGCGGTGGTATACGAAAATAAGTTAGGCTATAACTAGCCTAATGAGTGGATGAATGGAAAATGAGTCATACAAACTTCATCATACAGGGTGGAACGGAACGATGATCCTTTCTGAAACCGACCGAGTCTACCAACAATAACGATGAACTTTCAGTAGGTACCAATATCGAAATATCTTTAAAAAATCAAACACTCATACAAAGTGAGTTATTGAGTTAAGAATTCAATCATCATCATCATCAGCTTATGTTAGTCCACTGCTGAACGTAGGTCCCTCCTATTAATTATGCGTATACAGGGTGTTCTTTTCGATTTGCAATAAATTAGACAGGTTACTTGGGCCATTAATAGAAGTTGTCTGGTATATCGGCTTTTGGAAAATTCGATAAAAAATATCGACGGCCCCTACGTAAGTTGTCGTAAGTTGAAAATGGCAAGTTTACAGGAGAGCACTTTAAAGTTTGAAATGTGTACGGTAGTCACATAGTTCAATGGATTGCTTTGAAAATTGGCATAATCAATAACAAAGATACTATCTTTATAGTGGTTAAATTACTTCTCTGATATATTTCATATTTTTGCCGGAATTGCACTTACGACAGTATATGACGGAGAAGAGAATCTAAAAATTGTGGTATGTATTACTTACTTCACTTTACGCCGGTGGTCATAAATGGTCATTGATCGTAAGTAATACATACTACAAGATACGTTGGAATTATGCGTGTAAGTTGTGTCGTATCTGTTATTTACAACATTATTTTGCGGACACATCATAAAAACTTTTTGTTAGTTACTATATTATGCCATTTAACAAACAATTTAACAGTATTTTTATAGAACCCTGATGGAATATTTTGAGAAAATTAAGCAGGTGAATAGTTTTTTCGTATGTTTTATTATGAAAAATAGATCAGGTAAAGTGTTTTTGTACAGTTTTTGGAAAATGTCGTGTTGAATGAAGACGAGACTATGTAGTTGAGTTTGATGTAGCTTTATTGTTTGCGAGTATTGGAAACTATAAAAATAATTAAAGATGTTGTAGCTCGTAACGACTGTGCACATGAAATTCATCTAACATTTCCTGAATAGTTGCTATTCCGTTTGGCAAGGGGAGTATTATTTGCAAATTGAAGCAAAGAGTTCTCTTATAATGTAGTTCTGGTACTGGTCAACATTTTCATGGATAAATTTAAGCAGAGGGCATTCAAGAGTTGTCCGAAAAGGCCGAGATGCTGGTTACAAAATGTGGATGACGTTTTTGCTGTAATTCCTGATAGGGTTGTTGATGTGTTACTAACCGATCTTAATGAGATACATCCCAGAATAAAGTTCACATTTAAGAGAGAGGTGGATGGGACACTTCGTTTTCTTGATGGGTTATTAATGCTAGGTCAGAATGATCGTCTGTCACAAAAAGTCTATAGAAAAGCGACCTGTTAACTGGCTTATACCATTATCTCGCAAACCTGTCCTCGCGGTTCTGTGATTCACAATACATGCGAAATGAGTTTATATATTTTATTCACATCACATCATTCGCCTATTTCGGTCCAATGCTGGACACAGGCATCTCCTATTTATTACCTCCCGTTATCTAAACTATTACAAATGTTGCAACATGTCAGACGAGACGAGACGTTGGAGAGCTTGGAGAGGAACAGATATGGTTGGAGACAAAGTCAGCGTACAAGGAGCTCAGGGACGTCTCAACATCACCACACAGTAGAGAGGGCACCATCAATCATCATTCTTACCTCATATTACAGGAGTGACAAACAATTTTGGACGCCTATTACGCCGAAGGTGTAGCATTAAGACCATTTTGCGTCCTCATACCAATATGAGTACTTCTTACGATCTCCAAAGGACGGAAATTCACTTGGCAGTTCGGGTGTTTATGAGATACCGTACGACTTCGGTAAGGAACGACGTAATGGGTCTACAAGACTCGGAGCACATTCGGACTGTCAGGGATAGGGAGCTCGGCTGTGGTGGACGCATACGATACAGGCACATTGCATTTTCTAAACGCTTTTTATAAAGTGAGGATGCTGGTACGGTAAAGATGCTACCTGCCATGGAAGATATACAGAGCGATTAAGAGTAATTTTAATCGGAATGGGGGCTGGACTGAGCCAACGGCATAGAAGCCGGTAATCTCCAAGCTAATAATGATGGTTTTGTGCACACAGTGACTTCGTGTGCTTATCATCTGTTACGTAGTGTTCGGTGATATAAACCCGCAGTCGGACATGGCATCAGTGCCGGCGCAAGACCACCCTTTATCTCAACGGGCTCAGCGAGCCATTCAATGCTCATTCTGTTTATTATCCACTTTTTATATTTACCGAATATACATGAGTTTAGCCGTTTTATTATAATTTTGTGCATTTAGTTAGTACACAAAAACAGTCTATCATTCAGCATGAGGAACGTAGTTTTGAAATTATAATTATAGACATGGCAGATTAATGACTTCTCTCGCAGTGCAAAGACATAATAAAAAATCAGTTAACAAAAATGCCTTCAGCTTCAACAACATCATAATTAGGAGATCGATATCAAGCGTTTTTCAAAGTAATTATGGGTGGTTCCATAAAAGTTGGGTAACTTTGTGTTTCAGTGTTTTTTTTTAGAAATTTATATTATGCACCAAATGTAATAAATGACTGGCAAACGAAATAAACGATTTTTAATCATGTCACTCATTTTTGCTTTGATCACATTTTTTTCTTGGCTGAAAAATGTCGTTTTTACTCCTCGGTATCAGTCCCTAGCCATGTCACATCTCCAAAATCATGTTTACGATCATCCGTTTTGAGTATACCTAAATGATATTTGAACTTTATTTAACTTAAAAACACATAAAATTACATCACCTTATTTACCGAATCCATTAAGGGAACAAAATCAATTGTTTTTCATGTTTTTTTTGTAAGCAAAGTAGTGTCATCGATAATTTTAGTCAGGCCCTAGCCACATAGTATATTTAAAAATACGCGGCAATAGAATGAAACGAACATTTAAAAACCGATGCGTTCAAAAGTAACGACGTGAAGTTAGCTACACGCGTAGACCGTCCCGCGTCGGCCATCTTGGCGTCAGTGCGGTTGGCGTCCTCGCTGAGCAAACACGTGCTGTTCCAGTCAATCTGTCAGTCCTTAGGTGAGTTATTTGATATAAATATAAAGTGTTATTGTTATTCATTGTTTGCGCGTATGTCTGCTTTGTTTGTTCTGATGTTATAGATATCAGCAATTTAAATAATTTATTAGAGTGACTAAATTAAGAGTGATTTTGTGCTGTTTCGTCAGTCCCTAGACCATCAGGCCCTTGCCGTAAATGTGACTAGGGACTGATGTAAAGGCCAGGGACTGACGTTCATATCGTTGAAGTAATATTTGCAATTTAAGAAAGCGTTGTTTGTTTTAGAATATGGCGCCTAGAAAGAAAATACCGTTATCTAAAGAAGAAAAAGCAAAAAAAAAGTCAGAACAAGCAAAAAAACGTTTAGAAAAACTAAAGAATGATCCAGTTCTACTAGCGGAGTACAAAGAGAAGGAAAGATTAAAATACCTCAGAAAAAAGGAAAAAGGACAGAGAAAATGCGTTAAGGATACGACTCCTCGTGAGCATAGAAAAGTGAAAAAAAACTGGATCACTTACTCATCAGCTTACAGACAAAATAAAAAACTCGTTAAACATGCTGATCAATACATGGACGAAAATACACCGCCATCATCGGACGGAGAAAATGATCCTCCGGTACTAGAACAAATTAATCTCGAACAACAGGCAAACGATATAATTGTTCCGTGTATCACTGATCGAAGACAAGCTGAAGCTAAAAGGAGAAGTATTTTACAACGGAAGATAAGAAATAAACAACTACAGAAGAAGGACCACGTTATTGCTAAACTAAAGAAAAAACTTGCTAACCAAAGACAGAAGTACAAAAGACTGAAACATACCATTAAGAAATCCAGTAAGGCACTCACACCCAGAAGCAAAATTGAAGAAATGGCTAATGATCCTAATAAAAAGGCAGAATTAGTAAAAAAGGCACTATTTGGTGAAGTCATACAGATGCAGATCTTTGAGAAAAAAAAGGAAACAAGAACATTATAAGGAATAAAATACAATGAAAACGGCCTTGTCAGGTTCTGTAGTAAAAAAAAATAAAATATGGAGGTTAGGTGGCAAAGCTGTGACTTACAAAAATATGGGATATAATCGCACAAAGTCGATAAAGAATAAAATAAGTAAAAAAAGTTTTAAGTTAAACGATTTTTATTGCACCAAAAACTAGAAAATAAAAATTTATTGTATCTAACCGTAGATGCTACTTTCTGTAGATTACTCACGTGAAACTATTGTCACTGTAGGTAGTCTTCCCAATTCGGATGCTGAAAGCCACGTTTAGCCTCTATGTCAGTGTATTAAGCGTTACCTAATCGGAAACTTTTACCAAACAAAAATAAAAACGTGGGGCGTACGCAATTGTGATTAAGTCACTATATATTTAAGAACACACATAGAAATCAAGACAGGAATAGCGTAATAAGTTTTGTTCTGGCCTTGATAAAAGCTATTTACCTCTGTTGCAGAAGTGATGGAACTGATGGATGATTAATTGCAAAATTAAAGCTACAATTACATATTTTAAACTTGTAAGTTTCTTTATAATAACGCCCCACGCACCTCTGTTGCAGAAGTGATGGAACTGATGGATGATTAATTGCAAAATTAAAGCTGCAATTACATATTTTAAAATTGTAAGTTTCTTTATAATAACGCCCCACGTTTTTATTTTAGTTTGGTAAAAGTTTCCGATTAGGTAACGCTTAATACACTGACATAGAGGCTAAACGTGGCTTTCAGCATCCGAATTGGGAAGACTACCTACAGTGACAATAGTTTCACGTGAGTAATCTACAGAAAGTAGCATCTACGGTTAGATACAATAAATTTTTATTTTCTAGTTTTTGGTGCAATAAAAATCGTTTAACTTAAAACTTTTTTTACTTATTTTATTTTTAAGTTTTTAGTGCAATTGATAAGATAATTTCAGATACTTTACCTACTTATTCTAGATCAAAGATGTTGTTTAATAATATGTAATACAAATTATGCATGCTAAGTAGCGCTTATACTCTCGCACTTTCATCACGAATCACGACACATAATTATGTAAACGTAATGGACATTATTTTATGTGTAACGGGAGGCGAATCCCTGCTGAATAGATATTTTTAGAAATCTGAAACTAAAAAAATGTTATTAAATACCTATCTCGATCGACAAATGAAAACCAAAGGCTGGGCGTGGTTAATGCACCTATATAAGCTTGAATGCCCGAAGTGTCTCAAATGGACGTGTTATTTATACAATAAGTATTTACCTCAGATAACAGAGACCTGACAATAAGGAATATATCAATCAATTTGGTTTATTGAGAAAATCAATTTAAAATTTGTATATTGTACACAAAATACAAGTCGAATTTTGAGACTATACAATATCAACTCGTTCTCTCAGTCGACCACCCGGAGGACCGCAGGTCTGACGGAATCACTCTATCAGATGGAAGGCCGCAGGCCCGACGGCTCTCCCTACGCGATCCGCTCACACTGTCACTCTATCAGCTGGAGGGCCGCAGGCCCGACGGCTCTCCCTACGCGATCCGCTCACACTGTCACTCTATCAGCTGGAGGGCCGCAGGCCCGACGGCTCTCCCTACGCGATCCACTAACGCTGTCACTCTATCAGCTGGAGGGCCACAGGTCCGACGGCTCTCCGTACGCGATCCACTCACGCTGTCATTCTATCAGCTGGAGGGCCGCAGGCCCGACGGCTCTCCCTTCGCGATCCACTCACGCTGTCACTCTCTCAGCTGGAGGGCCGCAGGCCCGATGGCTCGCACTACGCGATCCACTCACGCTGTCACTCTATCAGCTGGAGGGCCGCAGGCCCGACGGCTCTCTCTACGCGATCCACTCACACTGTCACTCTATCAGCTGGAGGGCCGCAGGCCCGACGGCTCTCCCTACGCGATCCGCTCACACTGTCACTCTATCAGCTGGAGGGCCGCAGGCCCGACGGCTCTCCCTACGCGATCCGCTCACACTGTCACTCTATCAGCTGGAGGGCCGCAGGCCCGACGGCTCTCCCTACGCGATCCACTAACGCTGTCACTCTATCAGCTGGAGGGCCACAGGTCCGACGGCTCTCCGTACGCGATCCACTCACGCTGTCATTCTATCAGCTGGAGGGCCGCAGGCCCGACGGCTCTCCCTTCGCGATCCACTCACGCTGTCACTCTCTCAGCTGGAGGGCCGCAGGCCCGATGGCTCGCACTACGCGATCCACTCACGCTGTCACTCTATCAGCTGGAGGGCCGCAGGCCCGACGGCTCTCTCTACGCGATCCACTCACACTGTCACTCTATCAGCTGGAGGGCCGCAGGCCCGACGGCTCTCCCTTCGCTCACACTGTCACTCTATCAGCTGGAGGGCCGCAGGCCCGACGGCTCGCACTACGCGATCCACTCACGCTGTCACTCTATCAGCTGGAGGGCCGCAGGCCCGACGGCTCTCTCTACGCGATCCACTCACACTGTCACTCTATCAGCTGGAGGGCCGCAGGCCCGACGGCTCTCCCTACGCGATCCACTAACGCTGTCACTCTATCAGCTGGAGGGCCACAGGCCCGACGGCTCTCCGTACGCGATCCACTCACGCTGTCATTCTATCAGCTGGAGGGCCGCAGGCCCGACGGCTCTCCCTTCGCGATCCACTCACGCTGTCACTCTCTCAGCTGGAGGGCCGCAGGCCCGATGGCTCGCACTACGCGATCCACTCACGCTGTCACTCTATCAGCTGGAGGGCCGCAGGCCCGACGGCTCTCCCTACGCGATCCACTCACGCTGTCACTCTATCAGCTGGAGGGCCGCAGGCCCGGCGGCTCGCACTACGCGATCCACTCACGCTGCCACTCTATCAGATGGAGGGCCGCAGGCCCGACGGCTCTCCCTACGCGATTCATTCACGCTATCACTCTATCAGCTGGAGGGCCGCAAGCCCGACGGCTCTCCCTACGCGATCCACTCACGCTGTCATTCTATCAGCTGGAGGGCCGCAGGCCCGACGGCTCGCACTACGCAATCCACTCACGCTGTCATTCTATCAGCTGGAGGGCCGTAGGCCCGACGGCTCTCCCTACGCGAACCACTCACGCTGTGAGTCTATCAGCTGGAGGGCCGCAGGCCCGACGGCTCTCCCTACGCGATCCACTCACGCTGTGAGTCTATCAGCTGGAGGGCCGCAGGCCCGACGGCTCTCCCTACGCGATCCACTCACGCTGTGAGTCTATCAGCTGGAGGGCCGCAGGCCCGACGGCTCTCCCTACGCGATCCACTCACGCTGTCAATCTATCAGCTGGAGGGCCGCAGTAGGCCCGACGGCTCTCCCTACGCGATCCACTCACGCTCTCACTCTATCAACTGGAGGGCCGCAAGCCCGACGGCTCTCCCTACGCGATCCACTCACGCTGTCACTCTATCAGCTGGAGGGCCGCAAGCCCGACGACTCGCCCTACGCGAACCACTCACGCTGTCACTCTATCAGCCAGAGGTCCGCAGGTCCGACGGCTCGCCCTACGCGATCCACTCACGCTGTCACCCTATCAGCCGTGACCCTATGAGTCTATCAGCCGGAGGGCCTCAGTAATTACATACGGTACTAAACCGTGGTCGTGTACAATGGGCCACATAAGAAGGCTCAAAGTCACCCAAAGGGCAATGGAGAGGCCTATGCTAAGAGTCTCTCTGCGAGATCGGAATAGAAATGTAACCATCCGCAGCAGAACCAACGTAAGCGATATAGCTCTTCGAATCGCTAAACTGAAGTGGGTGGGGCTCGTCGCGCGTGGAAACAATGGCCATTGGGGTGGTAAGGTTCTCGAGTGGCTGTCACGTACCGGAGGGCGCAACGCGCCCCCCACAAGGTGGACTAATGACCTGGTGAAAGTCGGTGGATACGGGTGGCACGGGGCCGGTTCTTGTGGCAATCTTTGGGGGAGGCCTATATTCACCAGTGAACGTCTTTCAGCTGATATGATGATGATCATGATAATTGAATCCGTATGTGTTTTTACCAAATATCTAAAGCAGTACTTCAAAATCTACATATCGCTAAACCTAGCGGTTGTGGCAGGCAGTAACACTGGAGTATCAGATTTGAGGAATTGGACGTTAGTATTAAATTTGCATGTTTCTTTTCTACCTATATACTTCATATCTAAAGAACTTCTTTAAAATCAAGATATCGATAAAAGATAAACCTTGCGATTATTGTAGGCAGTACTGCAGCATCAGGAGTGAGGAGTTGGAAGTCGAGATCAGGCTGTTAGTATTTGATTATGCCAAACATGCTATACTTTCATTTACACGTGTCTAACACTCTCGGTTAAGGAAGGCAGTACGTCTGCAGCATCAGGCTTTGAGGATACAAGGATAAAAATATTATAATATTGCATTGTCATGGGGACTTGATAAGAGTTCCAAATTTTATTGATATCGGTGCGGTAGAAGTGGTCGAAAAATCGATCACAAGATTTGAAGCATCGACGACAGTTGATACGCGGTGAAGTTAATAAAAACCGTTTAAAAATAACAAGAACGAAATGATAGCAATTATTAGTCAGTTTTATGAAGATGATAGCAATAGCCGGTGTGCAGCAGGGAAGAAAGAGTGCATAACTCGTAATAATATTAAAAAACAAAAACGATTCTTGCTGGATTCCATGAAAAATCTACACCAAAAATTCCTATCTACTAATTTAATGAAAATTGGGTATTCCATGTTCTGCCAGCTTCGTCCGTTTTGGGTCATCGAGCCTAAACTTACCGATCGTGATACTTGTGCTTGCATCACACATGAAAACATTAATCTGAAACTGGTTGCATTAAAAAACGCAAACATTTTAAACTTTGCAAGCCATCAAAGTGCTCTTCAGACGGTTTGCTGTGATCGTTACTCCGAAAAATGTTTATCGAGAAATTGTGATAATTGTTCAATGAAAAATTTACCCTATAAAGAATTCAACAACAGTGACGAAATTTTAGTCAAGCAATGGAGGAACAGCAAAGAATTAATTCAGGATATAAAAACGAAAAAGGAAAGATATGTAACTAAGTATAAAAAGGAGACACAGAAACTAAGACCTTATGATGTAATTGCACAACTTGAAGAGACTGATCTACCAAAATTATTTCAACATGAAATGAACATTGTACACCAATATAATAGTATTAAATCGCTTAAAGAGGGACTTACAGAAAAAGATGCCATAATCCACATGGATTTCTCGGAAAACTACACTACTAAATGCAACCAGGAAATTCAATCATACCATTTTGGCGGATCTAGGACGCAAATTTCGCTACATACTGTGGTAGTCTACACGAAAGATAAGGTAACTTCCCATTGCACTGTGTCGCTAAATTTGGCTCATGGTGCTGGAGCTATTTGGGCACATTTAGAACCAGTGCTCAGAACGTTACCTTCTAGTGTAGAAAATCTGCATTTCTTGAGTGATGGGCCGGTAACACAATACAGAAACAAAACTATGTTTTATGTTTTGGGATGTAAGATTCAAGACTTCTATCCGCTTGCTTTGAAGTATTCATGGAATTTTCACGAAGCAGGCCATGGAAAAGGAGCCCCAGACGGAGTTGGAGCGACATGTAAGCGTAGTTCAGACCAACTCATAGCACAAAATGGTGACATAACAAACTTAGATGACTTTGTTGGGGCACTTCGAGAAAAATGTCCAGGAATAAAGATTTCCATTATTGAAGATGTTGATATAGATAGAGTGAATAAAATGATCAAGGAGAATGAGGATAAGCAGAAGCCTTTTAAAGGTACGCTTTTGGTACATCAAGTTCGAGGCAATGTTTACATCCCGAATAAAATTTAATTGAAAGCACTAAGTTGCTTCTGCGATGATGATGGCTGTGATCATTTTAAATTAGGGATTTTAGAATACCCAACCAACATTAATCGACTACAAGTATCAGCGGTGTTCTCAGATTCCGAAGATGATGTACAATTAGCAAGCGTGAGTCGTGATTGGCAAGAAAAACCTAAGACAAACTATGGCAGTGGAGATTATGTTTTGGTCAAGTTAGCTATGCGAAAAAAAGAATACCGGTACGCTGTGGTTTGTTCTAAATATGATGATGAAGATGGTGAGCTGACAGTTGCATTTCTTAAAATTAGCAACGACGATGGGACGGAATTCAGACTCAATGACAATGATATTGCTGACGTGCCTTATGAAGATGTGATAGAAAAACTGCCAGTTCCTAAATTAGTAATAAAGAAAAACACAACAATCTATAAATTTAACAAGCCAATTAATGTATTTGAGAAGTAAGACTAGTAGCTACGTATTTTAGATTTAAGACTTGTTGTGATTGATAAAATAATAAGACTGCCACATTGTGTTCTTACAGTACAATTATTTAGAAGAAGAAAGTATTTTTTGTTCATTGTTAAGAAATGTTATGTTTTGTAATATTTAATAGTACAAAATGTGTTTAGTTATTTGATCTCAAGTACGTAATTTAAATTATAATTGGTACTGTTATTGTAGTTAGTAAGATATAAGTATCTAAGATACTTGTCTAAGGACTGTTTAGTTTATAATTTGATTGGATCTTGCAATAGACATGGTAATTAATACGATAATAGTAAGAAATAATAATAAATGCTCATTATATAAGTCAAAATGTGTTTTTTTTAGTACAAACGATGAAATCCATCAGTCCCTAGCACAGCCTGTCAGTCCCTAGATCACAGATTACAAAAAAACACAATTTTCTCTTTAAATACCCATTAAAGTGACTGGCCTCTTTGGGTACAAAAAGTAAATTATTAAAAGAATCGTATTTACTCAAAAGTTGTTTAATTAGTAGGTAGTAACACGCATGGACAAAAATGTGTGAAAGTTACCCAAGTTTTATGGAACTACCCTTATATTCTTAAAGAACAGTCGTGTCACTTTCATGATTAGATACTGCAGCTGTTAGCGGTTTCATTCAGTCAGCAGTCAAATCTTCGAACTACAGACGATGATTTCACTGATGAATGATGACTAAATACTCATAAATGAACCCACCAACTGCTGCAGTGCTTAATAATGTAAGTGATATGATTGTTTTGTCGTCGTCACTATCACAAAAAATGCCATTTTATTACAATGACTTATGCATTTTATAGTTTGGTTCAAAAAGAAGCGGCGAACCTGTATAATGAGCAAAAATTATTGAAATACGCCGACCTTATAATTGTAAATTGTAGTAACTCTGTATTTGATCCGGCGCATACTGTTTTAAATATCACTTACAATAGAAATTTAAAAACTATTTCCGACGAAAAATGTTTCAAGTACACATACAACACAAAAAAATTAATAAAATCCAACGTAAATAGTAGTATGTTAAACTTAAGACAAAACACCGATCTTCAACTCCGAAGTAAGTTGTGGTAAGTGATAACATACTACAGTATTCACCGGTATTATTAAAAAATTGTCAGCATCCATACTAATAAATTCACAACTGATTTCTGAGTGAACTCGAACAGATTGCTAACTTTGCTTAGTGGTTTTAAATCATTTTTATTTCTGAACCGTCTTTTATTTCATCTCAGACTACATTTTGTTTAACTCCAACGGCCGTTTCGAAAATTAATTTTGGTCTCGCAGTTACTTTGAGTTTGTTTCCGATGTAGTGTCTTACTTTTATCGAATAAAATGTATCGTTTATCCATTTTTGTTTCATCTAGTTGTTAGTTTTCGGAAAAAAAATTATCGCCCTTGAAAAACCTCTGCGCCACCGCGTATAAGATCGTAACTGGCACTTACGCTGCGCGAGCACGGGTGGCCGCCCCGTATTAACTATCGTAAGTACACTTACTACGATATACGACGGTGCTTTTTTAAGTTACGATAGATTTCGGGTATCAAAAACCTATTTGTAATAGGTTTTTTTTAATTTTTTCTTCGTGAAACGGAAACATTGCTAATAGATATTAGGGCTCTCGGTCGTGTCCGGGTTTCGTGTACCCGTTTCCGTGTACCCGTTTCTTTGCTACCGGGAAACGGGTTTCTTACCCGTTGGAAACGTTTAATTAGGAACCGTGTAATTAAGACACGGATACCCGAGTACCTGTGTCTGATCCGCCCTCAATGTGTAGTGGCAGTGGCAATCTAAAATATAGGTACGATTTTATATTTGAACAAAGTATTGAACCGCATTTAACCTGCAACAAAGAAAATTTCTAGCTGCGTAATTCGTAAAAAACTGCGAATTTTTCGGTAGGTATTTTTTTGTTTCAGACTTTTTATTAATAAAAACATAGGTTTTTCGAGTATTCAATTGTAATGGATCCGCAAGACTCAAGCTTGGAAAAGTTTCTAAGTAGATCCGCGGACCCGCGCTTGGAAACGTTTCTAAGTTGGAAACGTTTCTTGGCGTTTCGTGCCGTTCGGGTTCTTAGTACCGCCGGTGCTAAGGATTCGTGTACACGTGTCTGCGGGTAACACGGATACCAGTAGCCCTAATAGATATAATGTTTTATGAAATAAAAAGAAAAACCCAAATTTCAAGTTACGACAACTTACGTAGGGGCCGTCGATATATTTTTTTGTTTTCATACATAATAAATGAAATGGTAAGTGTGAGAGAACCTTAAGAATAAAATAAAAGTTAATCTCAGGTGACTGACGGCACATGTCAAAATAAGTAACATAATGTAATAAAGGTTGCAATACACATGTTCAGTGATTAAACTAATTTTTTTAATAACTCAATAACGGTAAGAGTTAAAACAGTTGTTTTTTAGAGAATTTTATTATATTTGACCTAAATAAGCTTCCCTTAAAATTATAGCATATGAAGAAAAACACGCTGTAGACGCATTAGGAGGTAAATGCCCATAATCGCGACGCTGGGCAAGCGGATTGGCGATCGCAGTAATGTGTCCACTATGATAACGCTGCTGCCCATCATCAATCTTGTAGAATGATCAGTGACACTTCAATCCCTTAGTCGACGTAAGACGACGTACGACACTCGCAAGAGGAGTTGGGGTGGTGACAAAAGGTAGTCTTACTGTCGCCACCACACGGACAATAGAGTTCAATAGTATGGGAAAGTCAATTATCCATAAATGTGTTCGATGTTGGTCCCATAATGAGAGTTCGTCGTAATGGTTGGTAGACTCGGTCAGTAGCGGGAAGGATAGTCGTTCCACCCTGTATACTCTGTCCAACAACCTTTGACAGTAGAAATGCGGCAGTTTTTGATATTGTTGAGCGTTCATAGAAAATTTTAATTTGACGCCATTTTTGTTACATACAATTTGTGTCCGTAAGGCAAAATACAATGTCAAACGTAAGTCGTATTTCTGACTCCATTTATAAACAATTAATTATTGAATGCCCTATTGCTTTCCTGGATCTGAAAGAGGATCTGCTGGATAAGCTTGAGCGTCTGCAAAATGTGTGCATCCGATATATATTTGGATTGCGTAAATACGATCATATTTCTGAATATCGTTCTCAGCTCGGCTGGCTTCCGATCCGTCGTCGCAGAGACGTACATGTCCTGTCCTTACTTTTTAACGTACTTTTTAATCCTTCTTCGTCTCCTTACCTTTCTGAAAAATTCGTTTACCTGGCTGATGTTAGTGGTCACCGCTTGCGTTCGAGTGCTAATCTCACTCTTGCTTTTCCGTGTAGTAAGTCGCGTACTTACTCTAAATCTTTTTTGGTGCGTTCTATTAAATTGTGGAATGGGCTGCCACCACGCTGCCACTGTCTCTCAGGCAGTCCCAGTCTGTAGCGTCACTCAAGAATAATCTCAAAAAGTTGTGGCTCTCCGACCCCTTGTGAATTAGTGTTTTATTTATAGATGCGTAGTATATGTACTTATATGTATTCTATATTTTACTAGGTATATAATTCGATACCTCCTACGTATACTGGTGCAAGTGCAAAATCATCATTTTCCAGGAGAGCTGTTCAAAGGTACAAAGTTCTGTAACTAGCTCATACAATGAAATAATTTCGTGATATTTTCAAGAATTTATAACAAATACATTTTAATACAATCTACATATTTACTTTTTTGAAATAATTAGTAGTTTTTGAAAAAATGGTAGTTACACCAGTACTGCCGTCCTTTGTCTAAAACCTATCTAACCCACAAATTGTAGTTTTGAGTTATGAGCAAAAAACTTAAAAGTAAACATTTCTAGAAAATCTTAAGATTTATTCCGAACTTCTGTTATAAAAAAATTAAAACTAAATTCAGGCTTACATTGTATGTGCACCATTTAAAAAACGAATGTAATATTTATGAGAAATTACCGTTTTTGTGTTTTAGTGTTGCAAAGAATTACAAAAATGTAAGCGATTTTACCTTTAAAACCCCGTTAAGTATACCTTTGCCGTTTTATAGCGTTGCATAATTACCAGTTCATATCTAAATAACGGCTAAGTACTTAACGTGTTTATAGTATTGTTTTTATACTTTGCAGAATACGCAATGCATAGCTTAATAACGACTAAGTCACTTTAAGAGTTTATAGTACTTTATGTGTAGGATTACTAGTTAAAAAAAGAATGATATAAACACGCTACTGGACTTTAGCTGTTTTTTAACTATGAAATAACTGTGAAAATCATAGCTAGTTGTATGAATTCCTAAGCATAAAACACGTTCCATGACAGATCATTTCCGATAACTAGGTTATAATCTTGTAATGTTATCCAAATGATTTATTTATTGTTATAGCAAGTCCTCGTTAACCTACACTTTACAAGTAACAATTAAAGGGATTTAATACCTATTTAAAATAAATGAAACAAGACTGTGTATGATAAATCTTTTTAATTCAAATGCGAAACAAAACGAAAAATCAGCCTAAACTTTTTTTTATAATTAGAAAACAAAAAACAAAATTACTTCTAGTTCATAAGAATACCTAAACAAAAATATTTTTTGTGAAAACTTATTTAGTCTTATTCAGTAACATAAGAATTAATCAGTTTTAATTTTAATTGTTTGTAGAAACTTCAATATTTGCTTTAATTGAAAAATCTTTTACATCAGAATTATCGAATTAGTAGATTGCATACCGAGGACAGGAAAGTTATGTTAATTACAGACCTTGGCCGGAAAAAGTATAAAATCACTTGTTTGTCTACCTTAACTTTACTTTCGCCCACTTACTTTACAGAAGGGCTAGTATAAATGTAAGCTTATTGTAACATTCACTTTACTGTAGTTAACGTATCGACGGGTCAAATTATGACTGTCGTTTACATAGACCGTACGTCTACTATCATATTTTCACCCTTCGATATGTTGATTATAAAGTAAAGTAACTGTCAAATACAACAGATTTAAATGTATACTAGCCCTTCTGGCTTAGATATCTATCTACCTACTAGTCATTACCCGTAACAAAACAATTTATAAAAACTTATTTATTATTTCTTCCTTAATTAACAAACGAGAAGAAATTACGTGAGTAACCCGTGTAATAAATATTTAAATATTTTTGAGTCTCACGTTAGTTATAATTCTAAAAACGAGATCAGTTATAAAACTTCAATACTTAATTATTATCATCTTCAAATCGTCTACCATGCCCGACATTGCCTATTATATGTTATGGATGATGGACAGTAGGATATTTCTTACGTCTACAGAGTTACTCTAGTTCTATTTTTTTGCATTATAATATGTTTTAACGCTGCATTGAAGGTTGTCTTTCTTCATTTTGATTACAGCAGGAGTCTATCATACATTGGATTCTCGAGCTTATTAAATGCCTGAAATTAAATACAATAATAAATATTTGCCTATAAAATAAAGCGTGATGGCAAAAAGTGAAGTTTTAAGAATAAGTTTAGGAAGTAGTCTGATTAAGTTGTAAAGGCAGCGGGCTTTTCTATAGCCTCATACGGTAAGTGAAAGTCACGGTGTTCACCCTTACCTCTGCCGAAACCTTTATAATATTACATGTAGTTCAACTTACATGGGTTGCTTTGTTTGTATTGCGGCATTTTACGAGTATTACAGGATTTCCTTTAATACCTAACATATTTCTATAGATATAAACGCGCGCAATAGAGTGACTGTACTAGAAATTCTATTGTAGATAATTTTGTCGTATATATAACTAACAAAGCAACATAATAATATGTAGTCTATTAGGTAACAGTCAGGTACAACAATACCTTCAGCGAAAAACTGCAACAAAGGGTGTAGCAGGGTAGCCTTGGAAAAAATGCCCTCAGAGGTTTTGGTTTGAAACTATAGTCAAACGATGACTTTTAAAGAGGTAACACCATGCACAAATTTTGGACCCCTCTTACCCACACAAACCCCAATAACTGTGAAACTGTTTTATTTTTTTTCTCCTAAACTATGTTAGTGACGGTTTCTATATTTTGCACTACGGCCTAAAGGTATTAGTAAAAAAGACAACCGTCTAGGACTTCATACAAATACAAATACTTTATTGTTTGAATGTGAGTAGGTAATAAATATATTCATTAAAAAAATCAACCTGTATAACAAGTTTGGCTAGAGGTACAATCACCATTTCTTTTTTATATGTGTCTACATCTTATCTAGATAATTTGCAACTTTCATGTGCCTAATTAGTCTAGGTGCGTCAATGCGAGAATTTTTTTTTAATACTATGGTGCCTACTACGGCCTCACAATATTATGATGAAAGACTTTCGTCTTCATTATTAAATATTACACAAAATGGTAGCATCAATAAGCACTGATGAGTTTAATTTATAATTATTTAGCACCACCTTTTCAAATTGAAATTCCTTGTCGCTGGCGGTTGCTTATTTTTTACTTATAATATTGTAAAACCGTAGTAGGCACCATAGTATTTCAAAAAAATGTTTCGCTATGATCCACCTAGACTAGGCACATGAAACTTGCATATTATCTAGATAAGATATAGACACATTTAAAAAAAATGGTTATTGTAAAGTAATTTTTTTTACTGTTTTTTTAATGTGTATGAAGTCCAAGAAGGCTGTCTTTTTTTGATAATAACTTTAGGCCATAGTATTATATTTGCAAAATTTGGAAACCATCACTAACATAGTTTAGGAGAAAAAAAATAAAACAGTTTTTCAGTTATTGGGGTTTTCGCTGGTTAGTGGGGGTAAGAGGGGGTCCAAAATTTGTGCATGGTGTTGCCGCTTTAAAAGTCATTGTTTGACTAGTCAAACTAGTTTCAAACCAAAACCTCTGGGGGCACTTTTTCCAAGGCTATCCTGCTACACCCTTTAAATGAAAAAGTTGAACATCTAAATAAAATATTAAACCTCATCAAAAATGTATTTATGTTTGGTTGACAACAATAAACATTATATTGTCAATAAATATTATATAGTCTTAAATAATATGCAGAATAACTACTGTACACATAACTTTAATGTATGTATTACACACTTACCGTCGCGTTCCAGACATTTTGCGGTGATAAACATGCAGCCGTCACTGATAACTATTCGACTACGGAACTCACTCCCTATTGAATTAAGACGTGCCGAATCGATTGCATCCTTCAAAACATTACTTAAGAAACACTATCTGTCACTTCCTTCTTTCACTTCACTTCACTTCATCAGCCTATCTCGGTCCACTGCTGGACGTAGGCCTCTCCTATTAACTATACTATGCGTATAGACGCATTAGGAGGTAAATGTCCATAATCGCCACGCTGGGCAAACGGATTGGCGATCGCAGTAATGTGTCCACTATGATGACGCTGCTGCCCATCATCAATCTTGTATCAAAGTATGGTCAGTGACACTTTAATCCCTTAGTCGACTCTTACGACACCCGCGAGAAGAGTTGGGGTGGTGACAAATGTATTCTTACTGCCGTCACCACACGGTCACTTGCTTAGTTTTGAATTATTTATTTATAATATTTATTTTCTCCTTTCATTCCAATTGACTTAAACTAATTGTTTCTCATAGTTTGACTATGTGATGTATCTGTATTTTTATAAAATGTATATGTATTTCTATGTGTATCTATTTATATATATATAAATATATATTGTATCGTCGTTGAGATTGCCAATTCTGTTATGTGTAAATTTTAAATTTGACAAAAGAAGACTGTAAACATATGTCATTTGGATTGATTTTTCAATTCCTGAAATCGTGCACATAACGGAATTGGCAATCTCAACGACGATATATACATATTTATGTATTTGTATTTTGTGTTTATTTTTACATTCCTTAGCCATCAGACCACTTTTCTCAGTTTTGCACCACCTAAATACTATCAACTTTTACTTTCTTATCTCCTCTGCCCAAAGGTTGTCTGGAAGAGATCGCTCTTTACCGATAAGACCGCCTTTTGTTTACCTCTTTCTATAACATGTACTTTTATTATTTGTTTTGTACTTGTCTTTGAGGTGCAATAAAGAATTATTGTATTGTATAACTACAAAACCACGTGCGCGAGCGCCGCACAGTGAACTGCCGGCCACGGCGGTCAGATCTGAGGGGAGGGGTTTTGCACTTTGCGGGGTATTAGCGTAGTATTGTTGATTAGCGTGTTTTTAGTCTTGTAACATTGTATTTTTTTCTGTAGTTTTCATCCGTTTAAACTAAGTCACTAGGTTTTAGTGTTGTATTTGTAGCCGAAATCGTAATTAAGTTCTTATTAATAAAAGGTTAAGGGACTTTAGCCATGTTTAAGCGTAGAAGCTGTTTTTTAATGTAGTATCAGACAATAAAAGTGAGTAACAAAAAAATAATAATAAAAGGGTAAAAGGACTTAAACGAGGATATAAACAGTTTTTGTCAAGTAACGTGTTTTTAGCTGCGTATCATGCAGTTTAATCATTGAATTAATACAACTGCTAAGTACCTTAACATTACTTATAGCTATGTAATGTAGATTGGCCATTTTATAGTATTGTAATCTATCAACTTATACTGCACTTAGCGGGGTATTTGGATTGAGTATCTCCGTGAATATAAATGATAAAAATATGATTCCAAGACCAGTCTATAGGGTTTTAATTCCTCTTTCAGAATCTTTATTCAATTGAAAACTACTATTTTGCTGCTTAGGCCGGTTTTAGGTATAGGACGGCAGAGTATACGTGAAATTTAAGAGTTCTTGTTTTTGATGAACTGAGACAACTACCGTATACGTAGTATACTATGACTCGATGAATACGGATATATTTTTAGTGCCTTTGATGTATATTTTGTATCATGCACCGTAAATATCTAAACAAACCGAAAGTGTTGCTCTGATGTTTTTTATTGGTTAGTTTTCGCCTAATTTGTCACTTGTACCAGTATACGTCTAAATTGATTAATCATGTACCAGTATACGTTGAAGCTTTTTTTGTATGTTATGGGCATTGCAGGAAGTCTAAAAGTATATAAATACAAAGAAAAATTAACGCTTAAAATAAAACAAATAAAACTGATTTACCATCATTTTTAAATAAGTGTATTTTTTATTATACTTAGTGTCCTACCGGATTAATGGTTACTGGAAGAAAGTCTTGAAACAAACACATAGTTTTCATTTCAAGTAATCAAGACATGTCTTACAACATCAAAAGGCAATATAACAATTGAAACGATTTGGGCTCTACTTTTCACTTACGATCAGGTGGAGTGGAGCCACTTTTTTGTGCAAACATAAAAAAAAAATGAAAAAATAACATCAACATAAATATTTCGGCGTTGCTTTTACAAAATAAATATATACACAAATTCGATGCCATACTTCAATACTTCTTAGGTGCGTACGTACAGTAAGACGTAACTACTTAGTAATGAATTTAAGACTCAAATTAAATGAAGTATATATTGGAACTACTAAGTAGGCTTCTTTCGTTTTAGTGTAAGTATGTCAAAATTCAATGTCTTTATAAGTAGCTGATATACTGTTTTTACTGTCTGGGCGATCAGACTTAAAATTATAAACGACGTGTCATTCATCCATCCAATACTGGTGGTAGGTTTGAGAAGACGATATTATTAAAGACATTATATATGAATTAGAAAACAATTTAAATGGTTACGAATATTATCCACTTGTTATTCAACATGGACCAAAGGGAATATTGTAAGCTCTGATTTCATTTAGTAATTAGAATTCTTAATATCGGCTCGCAAAGAATATGTATGCTTATGAGCAGCCGTCGGTATCTTCTTACTCCTTGACTTAGCGTTCCGATAAACATAGTTTGTCCCTTTCGGTCTTATCCGTACATATATATAAGGCGGTTAGCAGGCAAGCGCTCTGTCTAAGCTTCTACATTGATGTACTTCTAATATATTGTTATTGAACACGGGACACTCGAAATACATAAGACAGTTATGAAAAAAATGTGGGAAAATTAAAAAACGTCAGTTGTGTTGCTGTGTTAATAACATATTTGAAAAACACACTACCTAATTGCTGGCCAGATTCGTATTCGTATTCGGCCTTGCTAATATTCAGCTATCTATATTAGCTTAGCTGGCAAGCAGTAATCTACTATTTTTTTATATTTAGTTAGGTAGGTAGGTTACGCATAATTCATTTAATTTAACATAACAACTAATCAAATAACAACAATATTGCTAAATAATAAGCAATAGAGCCTACTTTTATGTGTAGATTTTAGAGTGTTGCTCGCGCATACTGGTATAACTTCCGCCCGCGGCGATATGTGTACTGCGTATAGTGGTACAAGTCACTTAGCTCAGTATACGACGTTCGAACCAAAAAAAATTTGTTAGTTATATCAGTATACGCCACTTTATTTCAAAAACTAGCGGTAATTTCGCCACAAAATTTTTATAGCTTGTAGATATAAGTATTTTGAACCCAAATATGCAAAAAAACGAAAATGGTAAAAATGTCACTTGCACCAGTATACGTAGGAGGTATCGATATGTATTATATGTACATACGTAGGGAGTAAGGATTTTTAATAGGTATATTATTATAAATAAATCATTTTTATTTATTTAGTTTTTTTTTACATCGGTTTTATTCAATTACTTTCACCAATGTACACGTGTTTGTTTGTCTATCTTTTAGTTCCTGTAGCTGACTCATTTGCTCAAAGGTTAACTAGGAGAAATCCCTTACAGGGATAAGTTCGCCTTTGTACCTATCTAAATTGTGTTATGTGTATTTTTACCTGTGTTTTGTGTACAATAAAGAATTTACATACATACATATATTACGAGTACCTAGTTACTTAAAACTTGACATTTTTGTTTGTATTTTATGAGGGTTAATTTAGTTGCTAATGCGGTGTTAGGATATCAAATAAAAAATTTAATATTGTAGACTTATGGTCTCCTTAATAATAGCTAAAGATACGGTTTTTATCAGAGATTGGACAAAATGTGCGTCATTGTTCGCAATAATATGGACATGACCACAAAGTTGATTGAAAAATTAATCATTTAATCATTTTCATAAAATTACCTATTTGAGGCCGGTAACTATAAAAAACTTCTGTAAATAGACACCTCAAAGCTTCGAAATTAAATTTCAAGAGATTATTCTTTTCATTATTCAATTAATCAAATTTGGAGTCATATCCATATTATTGCGAACAATGACGCACATTTATCCGATCGATTTATCTGGTTATTATAAATAAGCAAAGAATAAGTTGATGTAACAAAAATATTTTGCAAACTGGATAATACCTACCTACGTTGTTATTATCAATTAGGTAACTTACATAATCTGATCGCAGTTTTTAACTGTCATTTAGATTGTAATCAATCAAATGAATTTCGTTCTTATCAACAGCAGATACGAAAATACATTCAAAAGTTTAGTTGTAATTACATATACCTAAGGACCTAAGTTAGAATGACAGACGGACTTTACGTTTTAGAAAATTTACGTTACGATTTCCATACATTATAGTCACGAGAAACGTCAATAAAAATATAAAAACTGATAAACTTGTGTATATTCGTCCGTTTTTATACTTTTATTTCGTAACTAATCATCGCGTGAACCGATTTTTTTTAAGGTGATTTAAAAATAATAATAGCTATTTAAGCCCATTAAAACGTAAAATGTAATAAATATTATTTGATTTTGCACGAAAAGACAAAAACGTCGTTACTTGTTAATTCCATTTGAAGACGTACCTAATTTAAATTAATTAGTCATAATACTCCGTTTTGATATTCTAAACCGCATAAGCAATTAAATTAAACCCCATAAAATACAAAAATAAATAAAAAACAATGTCCAGTTATAAGTAACTTCTGGGGCATTGAATTGTTTATGAATAAATTTAAAAAAACGTATTAATTAACACCTCTATTTTACATTGTAATACACACGACTTATGTTTGACCCTGTATTTTTGAGTTAAAAAATTGTTACGAATTCTGTCCAATAACTTTTGGAAGTAAAAAAGGCTATAAAATTTTCTATGTGCGCTCTACAATATAAAAATTTACTGCATTTTTCTACTGTCAAAGGTTGATGGACAGAGTATAACTATGTTTCTATAACTAACTATCGTAAATAGCTTTATGCCTGTTCACTACCGTGAACAGGGGATACCCCCCTTTGCCAGAATTTCATTTGCCATAATTTTATTTGCCATCCTATTCAACACACATAATATTGTTTCTCATAACATCTTATGCCATACTTATTGTTTACTATATTAATCATTTGCCAGAAACTTTGTTTACCATAAAGTCAATTTTCATAATGTAATTTGTCAGAATCATCGAAATCCGTAATTATCACATGCCACAACATCGTTTGTCATCCAAATTAGCTACCAGAAAAGACAATTTCCATACTGCTTTTTGTCAGAATCATCGGAATCCGTAAATATTACATGCCATAACATAACTTGTCGTCCAAATGACACTCCACAAAGTGAAACTGCTATTAAAAAGTAGGTTAGGTTAGTATTCTGGGTGCCTGTGGTGTCGCATAACGTCGTCCTAAATTTTTTGGCCGAGAATATTTGTCATAATGTTAAATGGCATCCTACTCGTTTAGCCTGCTTAATTTTGTGCATACACAGTGCTAGATTAATGGTTTAAAAATATGTTAAAGTAATAAACCAGGGCAAAACCAACTTGGATTGGTTAGGTTTCTAGGGTAGGGCGGAGTTAAAAGCGTTGCCTAAAAGTAAGTATTTTAAATTCATTGTTTACGCATCCTCATTTTTGTAAAACCAAAAATGGGGGGACGGGGGGGCGAAGCCCCCCACAAGGGGGGCTCGGGGGGCGAAGCCCCCCGCATTAAAAAAGAACATATTGTAGTTCCCCCACCCTAACTTGGATAGGTTCGTTAGGTACCTTTCATCCCTTAGAGCAGAAATAGAAGCTTCGTCGACCGGTTCCCAGAAGCCCGTTTTTTCAAACGCTTGTAACTTTTAATAATATAGCTAGTGCTTATTTGAAAAAACTGATAATTACTGATGGCGTTTGAATATTCCATTAAATAATATTATTGCATTTAATAATATGGCCAACAATTAATATGGCAACAATTGCTTCTGGCATTTAAATATTCTATTAAACCATATTATTGCACTTAATAATATGGAAAAGAAATAGGATGGCATTGTATGATTATGGAAGGTAATATTCGGGTAAACAAGCAGTATGTCATACAATTTTTATGGTAAACAAATCATTCGGGCAAATGAAATTCGGGCAAGTTAGATACGGGCATATGAATATTATGTTAAATAACTGTCGGGCAAACAATAGACAACCCCGTGAACAGGATTCATTATTCATTAATGCCTTTGTTTCACGACTATCCCTAAGAAATCTCCGTTTTTCGCGAGGATACCACCCGGGCGCGGGGACAACCCCGGGTGGGTGGTTACGTGGGACTCCGACCGAGGGCAAGCTCCACGGCTGTCCAGGGCTGAACTTATATCTGGGAGGAACAATGCTCCTCCCCTCCTCGCCGTAGTGTAAGGCCTGAGTGGCGAGCGTCGAGCGATGCGCCCGGCGGGGCGGGTAGCGGCGCGTCGAGCGTTCAAGGGAATTGAACAGCGTGCACTCAGGCCACGCGCATTTGACCTGACTCCTGCTTTCCGTGGTGCATCTCTACTTATTACCGGCAGCCTTGATCTCCTCGGCATGAAGTTGAGCCCAGTCCTCAACTTTGGCACCTTTATTGAGTTAAAGCACAGACTGCAGCCAAAAAAACTGGGCGTCCTGAACAAGGTGAAACGATACTTCACACCTAGACAGCTTCTAACAATATATAAAGCGCAAGTCCGATCGTGTATGGAGTATTGCAACCACCTGTGGGACGGCTCAGCAAAATACCAACTCGCCACTTTAGACTCAGTAGAACGCAGAGCCAGGAGAATGATTGGTGACAGGAAGCTGATGGCTCGGCTACACTTTTTAGCCCATCGGCAGAAAGTTGCCAGTCTGTCGGTTTTCTACAGATTGCACTTCGGGGAGTGTGCTCAAGAGCTTCATGAGCTTATTTCACCATCCCCATTTTACAATCGAAATTCTAGACGCACGGCCGGGTTCCACCCTTACGTGGTAGATATACCATAATGTTCGTGCACGCTTTGCGTCTTCTTTCCTTATGCGTACTGCCAAGGAGTGGAATTCCCTGCCGGCGTGTATATTTCCGAGATCATATAACCCGTCAACCTTCAAGTCGAGGGTGAATAGGCACCTTCTGGGCAAACTCACTCCATCGTCGGCCACGTCTCTGGCCTTGGCTAGCCTGTAGCCATGAGTAAGCCTATTTCAAATTAAGAAAAAAAAAGTTTGCATTTTGCTTAACAGGAATGCTTCGCCGCGCGCCCTGCTCGAGCGTCTACTCAGGCCTTAGACTAGTACCTACCCTGCCCTAATAGTACCTATGCTGTTTACGGCTGCGAGTACTCTCGCAATGAAAGGCGGCTAACTGCTAAGGAAGTTTTAGTGAAAGCCGAAGAACTTACAACAATAATTCAATGATTTTTGGCACGTTTACTTATTAGGCTGACTGCCCTTTTTAGTACACTTCAGTTACCTCAGACAATATGTCATAGTCATAAATAGTACATAAGTACCCTGCCGTAATATAACCTGCAGTTTACGACTTTGAGTGCCACCAGTGGTGAAATTTAAACGGAGCCATTCATGAGTCCTTTATTTTGCTGCCGTCACAACGCGACATTTCTGCTGAATGTTTACGAATTATTGAAGTATTTGTTTAACTCTAATCTCTTTGTTAATCTCTTCTTAACTTATTTACATCAAAGTCCACATATGGTTTGGTAATACAACAACTTATATATCTAGTGTTATAAGTGTCACAATGACAGGTAATTTTAATAAATGATAATAAACAATTCCGCCGCTTTAGTGGCCCGACGCCAGACAAACAATATTTACGCTCCGCATAGCATACTGCACCTCGGCAAGAAACGTATCCGTCGCAGAATAAACGCGATATTTTTATAAAAGCTGAGATGTTTATCCAATTAATGTTTTTCTAGGCGAGTAAATACTTACTGAAGCTTCTAGAAGTGTGAATAATAATGTGGAACTTGAAAAGCTTTGTGCTTGTAGCAGTAACGTGTTCGCATTAGTTTGTTCGTCGAACTAGAAATGAAAAACCAATTGTTTATGTATGAGTTGTATACACTAAACACCCTTATCTACATTGTCTTATAGATAATTCTCGAATCACATCCGGTTATTTAAGATCAATATCAATCACCAAAGATATAATCCATTAATATCAAACTTAAAAATCTCTCCAGGAAGTATAAATACGTGCATTTTCGCAGAAAGATCATCATTCCATCATGTACCGTCTGCTGAGCATCGTGGGTACCTTGGCTGTGTTCTATCATGTCGCAGCGAATCCTTCAGGATACGGAAGAAGCGAGGAGGTCCTCGCAACATGCCGGGACACCTACACCGCCGAACTCAGCAACGACTTCCTGCTAGGGGAGTGGTTCCAAGTCATGAGATACACCTTCTTCGGAGGTTATGTGCCTTCTAGCTCGTGTCCGAACAACATAATCACGAAAGCTACAGCGGACAATCTGACAGCTTACAACGACTGGTACGGAGTTACGTTTTCATTGGATGACAATCCTGTGTTGATTAACTATGCTGATTGGGCGCTTAATCTGCTCACTGGGCATGTGGAAGCGAAGGACCATTATGCGCAGCCTGGTTTTGCTCCAACACATTCAGTGTACAACTACAAGAAGTTAACGGATCACTATATCCTGGTGTGGGACTGTGCTCTACGAGGGAGGACCATCTGGCTGCACTCCCGTGTGAGACACCCGACCAATGAGGAGATCGCGAGCGTGACGAATGGCGTGGCTGAGGTGTCTAACCTTGAGGGCCAGAGGTATTGCGCCTGAACGCGAGAAACGGTATAATCGATGCAGCAGTAAAAGGTGTCTGCTTAATTTATACTTTCATTGTATTTAATAATATAGAATTTTAGTGTCTGATTTGGATAATTTGTTTTTATCAGCTGCTTTTCTCCAGCACGACGTTTTACAACAACGATACCCCATCTGTGATGGCTTTAAGCGGAAAAATAATTCCCTAGCTCCTGACCTGCTTTCCAGATATATCTACTTAGCCCGTAAGCCTTTGTTTCCCGTCCTCTATAGAAATGTAGGTACTATTGATTATTGCTGTGAAGTGTCTAAATGTAATGTTTTTGAGCAAGAAAAATATTCGAATATGGTATGTCTTATTATTCGAATACTAAAGATGCATTTCACGAAACAGTTCACCAATGTCCCGTACAAACACAGTTTTTCTTAAAATTGTGGGTTTATCGAAGTTTCCTTTCGTAAAGTCCAGAGTCAAAAATTTGCCAAAAAATATATTTAACTAATAACTCGGAAGAATACTCATATTATCGAATTTTACACGCGTTTGAACGGGACAGCCATGGAATGCTTCTAAAATGGACCGAATATTCGAATTTCTCGAATATACCTACGCATTGCAAGCTCGGACCCGCTTGCCGCTCGCCGCTCAGGCCTACCGCCAGTACATTTAGTCTCTCGATTAAGTCGTAAACTGCATAGATTATATTACGGCAAGGTACCTAAGTAGTAAGTACTATATTAATATGACTATGACAAATTGTCTGAGGTAGCTGCAGTGAACTAAAAAGGGCAGTCAGCTTAATAAGTAAACGTGCCATCATATCAGCTGAAAGACGTCCACTGCTGAACATAGGCCTCCGCCAAAGATTGCCACAATGATCGGTCCTGTGCCACCCGCGTCCAGCGGACTCCTGCTACCTTCACCAGGTCATCAGTCAACCTTGTGGACTACTATTACTATTAGGGTAGGTACTAGTCTAAGGCCTGAATAGACGCCCGAGCGGAGCGCCGGCGGGGCGTAAAGTGCTCATTTTTGCTTGTCTTATCATGTAAACAAACACTTTTTGAAAACATTATCACACTTTTCTCTGCAATTATACAATAATCATCACGTCAAATATGGTTGCATACTTTAAAAAACTCACAAAGTATTATAATCACTCAAAAAATCACTGAAAAATATCATTTCTGTAAAGGTTTTCGTCAATAAACGCTGTTACGGTTGGATAGCCTTCAAAACATCTGACATTGCGATGTCTAGAATGTCTATGTACCGTAATGTTTGCATGACAATATATCGATATTAATACTTAAAAGTACAACGTGGGAAAAATGCAATTAAAATCATCATCATCATCATCATCATCATCAGCCTATGATAGTCCACTGCTGGACGTAGGCCTCTCCTATTAACTATGCGTATAGATGCATTAGGAGGTAAATGCAATTAAAATAAATTACAGTAATTTACCAAAATTGTTGTAGTTGATTTCAATATGTGTTTAACTTAATATTCTATTAAATCAATAATCCTCTATTTACGTAAGTAGTGAAACTATCGCTGACATTTAATTATATCGACATTTCTAATCACTAGTGATTGTCTTTGATCATCGTTGACGTTTTGTTTGTTTACACGATAAGACAAGTAAGGATGAATGCACTTTAGGGCGGGGTATCCATGTTAAGCAAATGCAAACGTATGCGCGTGTCCTGAGTGCACGCTGTTGAATTCCCTTGGACGCTCGACGCGCCGCTACCCGCCCCGCTCGACGCGCCGCTACCCGCCCCGCTCGACGCTCGCCACTCAGGCCTTTAGCCTTTATGCCCTGGCCACGACATTGGTCTAAGGCGACTGGCTAAGGCGACCAGCGGCGAGCGAATAAAACAAAATCAAGACCGCTAAAGAAGCATGCCACGACAATTAGCTGTGGGCTAAATCGCGCGCGAATTTACTTGCGCGACCGGGCGACCATGCAGCGGTGCGGCGGGCGGCGAGATTAAACGTACTGGCGGTTTGAGCCATGCCACGACTTCGAGCGGCGCGAACGGTCTTAGCGGCGGCACGTATCGGGCGGAATTTTAAAGATCAAAATATTTTGTTTTATTCGCTCCGCGATGTTGGACACAGAGGCGTTTATAAGTAAAATTTTAAATAGGCCTGTCTTGTGGATGGCACAGCATTTGCAAGACAAGTTGCGGCATGTAATAAAACGGTTATGGGAAGAAATAAAAAACATTTTCCGAATCAGAGCGGTAAGTTTAATATAATTGTATATTAAATAGGATCGCTTACAAAATAATTTATAAATAATAATTTCGAGACACTGAAGGGCCACTTTTGATAATGACATTTTGCGTCCTTTGATTACGTCCCATTCGCTCACCGCTTAGGCACTGGTCTCACCGCGAGCTACTAAGTTATGAACTATCGGCTATAAACACGAACAAAAGATACGCACTCCCGTGTAAATAGAAGAGACACGGCGATACTCGCCCGGCGGTGATAGCTGATAGCTGGGCTAGTATCGCCGTGTCTCTTTTATTTACACGGGAGTGCGTATCTTTTGTTCGTGTTTATAGCCAATAGTTCATAGCTTAGTAGCTGGCGGTGAGACCAGTGCCTTAGGCGCTTAGACCGTTGCGTTGTCGTGGCATGCTCACCGCTTAGACCGTTTTCGCCGCCCCGCTCGCCGCGGTCGCGGTCGCCTTAGACCAATGTCGTGGCCAGGGCATTAAATTCGCGCGCGATTTAGCCCACAGCGAATTCTCGTGGCATGCTTCTTTAGCGATCTTGATTTTATTTAATTCGCTCGCCGCTGGTCGCCTAAAGGTGCGGTTAAACTAAAAGAGCATTCGCTGTTTTAACCTCCCACTCTACGAAATTCGATCGGTACACAAAACGTGATTGGTTGATTTCGTAGAAAGGGCGCTAGAACAGCGAATGCTCCTTTGGTTTAAAGCACCTTTAGCCAGTCGCCTTAGACCAATGTCGTGGCCAGGACACTCGTTTTCGCCGTGCTATGAATAAAGCTAAAAATGCAAATGGCATAATTATTATGCAATTATTACAAAATGTTAGAATGCATTTTGTATCAGACGTTGATAGGAAAGCAATGAATTTGTTCGATTCAAATCTAAATGACAGTCAAAAACTGCGATCTGATTATGTGAGTTACCTAATTAATAACAACAGTTCACAAAATATTTATTATATTAGCTTATATTTTACCTATTTTATCTGTTTATATTATAACGACCCGGGCTTCATATGGATACAAAACTGATATTAGAACCTATCTATGTTTTAATCTTAATGAATTGCTGTTACCTGGTTTTAAAGATATAAGGGTCAAATGCAAAAAAAAAATACATAGTCCTTTAATTAACGGGTAGTTCTATGCGATTATTCTGTCGCAACAATCTAGTCATTACCATTCCCAAATTATTGACGAACTGTGTATAAATAGTGGAGTCATTTTCGATTATTATGTGTCATGTCATATTTTTGTGTCACGAAGTAAATTTTTTATAACAACTTTTGGCAGTGAAAAAAGGCGACAAATTCAAATTTTCTTTGAGCGATCAACATGACATGTGTACATTTTACAAATTTGATACCTTTTTCTACTGCCAAAGCTTATATTACGGTCAAATCGTATATTAAACTCGCAAAACATGTAGTAAAGCTGCATTTTTGGTATGTTGTTTAGACACCATAGGGCACTACAAAACCACATTTTGGCAAGCAAAAAAAAGTTGTGCTAGTTACGTAGTACGTGAAAAACTGCGAAATTTACGGTCATTTTTCAGTTTCTGATTTTTATTAAAAAAACCTTACGTTTTTTGACATTATATGTTAGGAAGCGTTTAAAGATTAATAAATTTCCAACAAGTTGAGCTAACATGTATTACCGTAGGTCTTATAGTTTTAGAGATTTGCGACTTCTTAAAAGTACTCTTTTTTGTAAACTAACGCTATTTTGAGTTTTCCTAACGATTTCGGCTTAATATCGCCTCACCTAATTATGCTACGAAAAACATGCAATAATGACCTTATAGCGCACTTAATATTCTTTCGTTAAAGGGTAAAATCATGTCAGCAAACTTTGTAATTGACAATAAAAAGGCGTAATTCAAAAGGCAGTAGGCCCGCTATCTAAGTTTTTTCATACAAATCGCAAGTCGTGTTGCAAAGCTGCAATTTTAGTATATTATATAGGCCCTA
>JALPQI010002351.1:0-98892 GCA_025490895.1 Thaumatotibia leucotreta
TAAAGGTCCATCGTCGAATTCCACCTTGTATAAATTAATCGATTTGGGTCCAGAGTTGGGCATTTCGTAATTCGTAATCATGGGTACTTATGGGTACCATATTACTCGTAATGTAATATCGTGAAACGGAATATTAATGAAAATCGATATCTGAGGATCCGATAGATTGCTTATAACGAATCCGAAGTCGAAATTGCGAGAATCGGCGGCCATCTTGGATTTCTTCATTTATGATCCGATCATGATGAAAATCGATATCTGAGTATCCGACAGATTGCTTATAACGAATCCGAAGTCAAAATTGCGAAAATCGGCGGCCATCTTGGATTTCTTCATTTATGATCCGATCATGATGAAAATCGATATCTGAGGATCCGATAGATTGCTTATAACGGATCCGAAGTCAAAATTGCGAGAATCGGCGGCCATCTTGGATTTCTTCATTTATGGTCCGATCATGATGTAAATCGAAATCTGAGGATCCGAGAGGGCGCTTATAACGAATCCGAAGTCAAAATTGCGAGAATTGGCGGCCATCTTAGATTTCTTCATTTATGATCCGATCATGATGAAAATCGATATCTGAGGATCCGAGAGGACGCTTATAACGAATCCGAAGTCAAAATTGCGAGAATTGGCGGCCATCTTGGATTTCTTCATTTATGATCCGATCATGATGAAAATCGATATCTGTGGATCCGATAGATTGCTTATAACGTCCATCTTGGATTTCTTCATTTATGATCCGATCATGATGAAAATCGATATCTGAGTATCCGATAGATTGCTTATAACGAATCCGAAGTCGAAATTGCGAGAATCGGCGGCCATCTTGGATTTCTTCATTTATGATCCGATCATAATGAAAATCGATATCTGAGCATCCGAGAGGTCGCTTATAACGAATCTGAAGTCAAAATTGCGAGAAGCCGCAGCCATCTTGGAATTCTTCATTTATGATCCGATCATGATGGAAATCGATATCTGAGGATCCGAGAGGGCGCTTATAATGAATTCGAAGTCAAAATTGCGAGAATCGGCGGCCATCTTGGATATCTTCATTTATGATCCGATCATGATGGAAATCGATATTTGAGCATCCGAGAGGTCGCTTATAACGAATCTGAAGTCAAATTGCGAGAAACGGCGGCCATCTTGGATTTCTTCATTTATGATCCGATCATGACGAAAATCGATATCTGAGCATCCGAGAGGTCGCTTATAACGAATCTGAAGTCAAAATCGCAAGAAGCGGCGGCCATCTTGGATTTCTTCATTTATGATCCGATCATGATGAAAATCAATATCTGAGCATCCGAGAGGTCGCTTATAACGAATCTGAAGTCAAAATTGCGAGAAGCCGCAGCCATCTTGGATTTCTTCATTTATGATCCGATCATGATGATAATCGGTATCTGAGGATCCGATAGATTGCTTATAACGAATCTGAAGTCAAAATTGCGAGAAGCGGCGGCCATCTTGGATTTCTTTATTTATGATCCGATCATGATGATAATCGATATCTGAGGATCCGAGAGGTCGCTTATAACTAGGGCTCACGGTACACGTGTAACCCGCCAAACCGGATACCCGTGTTCTTAAGCCCGACGGTACTAAGACCCCGAATTACACGAACCCGCCGGGTACCCGTGTCCGTGTCCAATACACGGATACCGTTTACACGAAACCGCGTGCTACCCGGGTACCCGGGTACTTAAGACCGAGCCGAACGGGTTCGAAATAATTTGAGCAAATGCAAATAAGGTCTATTATGAATGTAACCTGCAGCTTCGTTCGACACTACAAAACACTACCTGTTCAGGAAAGGTCAGCCGATATAACTTTTTGATGAGGTTTTATAAATTTCGACTCTATCTGTTACGCAATAAGGTCTATTTGACAAAATTAGCTTTCCCTTATCTATCTAAGTCTCACGACCCATTCGTACGCTTCTCGTCAAGGACGTCCCCGAACCCGCGGGTAATTAAAGTCCGTGTAAATAATACCCGTGTACCCGTGTAGACGGGTATTATTTACACGGACTTTAATTACCCGTGTAAATCGGGCCAGAAACCCGTGTACGTGTAACACAAACACGGGTATGAGAAACGTTGACACGAAACCCGGACACGACCGCGAGCCCTACTTATAACGAATCTGAAGTCAAAATTGCGAGAAGCCGCAGCCATCTTGGATTTCTTCATTTATGATCCGATCATGATGACAATCGATATCTGAGGATCCGAGAGGGCGCTTATAACGAATCTGAAGTCAAAATTGCGAGAAGCGGCGGCCATCTTGGATTTCTTCATTTATGATCCGATCATGATGAAAAACGATATCTCAGGATCCGAGAGGGCGCTTATAACGAATCTGAAGTCAAAATTGCGAGAAACGGCGGCCATCTTGGATTTCTTCAATTATGATCCGATCATAATGAAAATCGATATCTGAGCATCCGAGAGGTCGCTTATAACGAATCTGAAGTCAAAATTGCGAGAAGCCGCAGCCATCTTGGATTTCTTTATTTATGATCCGATCATGATGATAATCGGTATCTGAGGATCCGATAGATTGCTTATAACGAATCTGAAGTCAAAATCGCAAGAAGCGGCGCGGCGGCCATCTTGGATTTCTTAATTTATGATCCGATCATGATGAAAATCGATATCTGAGGATCCGAGAGGGCGCTTATAACGAATCTGAAGTCAAAATTGCGAGAAGCGGCGGCCATCTTGGAATTCTTCATTTATGATCCGATCATGATGGAAATCGATATCTGAGGATCCGAGAGGTCGCTTATAACGAATCTGAAGTCAAAATTGCGAGAAGCCGCAGCCATCTTGGATTTCTTCATTTATGATCCGATCATGATGATAATCGGTATCTGAGGATCCGATAGATTGCTTATAACGAATCTGAAGTCAAAATCGCAAGAAGCGGCGGCCATCTTGGATTTCTTCATTTATGATCCGATCATGATGATAATCGGTATCTGAGGATCCGATAGATTGCTTATAACGAATCTGAAGTCAAAATCGCAAGAAGCGGCGGCCATCTTGGATTTCTTCATTTATGATCCGATCATGATGAAAATCGATATCTGAGGATCCGAGAGGGCGCTTATAATGAATCCGAAGTCAAAATTGCGAGAATCGGCGGCCATCTTGGAATTCTTCATTTATGATCCGATCATGATGGAAATCGATGTCTGAGGATTCGAGAGGTCGCTTATAACGAATCTGAAGTCAAAATTGCGAGAAACGGCGGCCATCTTGGATTTCTTCATTTATGATCCGATCATAATGAAAATCGATATCTGAGCATCCGAGAGGGCGCTTATAACGAATCTGAAGTCAAATTGCGAGAAACGGCGGCCATCTTGGATTTCTTCATTTATGATCCGATCATGATGAAAATCGATATCTGATGATCCGAGAGGTCGCTTATAACGAATCTGAAGTCAAAATTGCGAGAAGCGGCGGCCATCTTGGATTTCTTCATTTATGAACCGATCATAATGAAAATCGATATCTGAGGATCCGAGAGGGCGCTTATAACGAATCTGAAGTCAAATTGCGAGAAACGGCGGCCATCTTGGATTTCTTCATTTATGATCCGATCATGATGAAAATCGATATCTGAGGATCCGAGAGGTCGCTTATAACGAATCTGAAGTCAAAATTGCGAGAAACGGCGGCCATCTTGGATTTCTTCATTTATGATCCGATCATTATGAAAATCGATATCTGAGCATCCGAGAGGTCGCTTATAACGAATCTGAAGTCAAAATTGCGAGAAGCCGCAGGCATCTTGGATATCTTCATTTATGATCCGATCATGATGATAATCGATATCTGAGGATCCGACAGATTGCTTATAACGAATCTGAAGTCAAAATCGCAAGAAGCGGCGGCCATCTTGGATTTCTTCATTTATGATCCGATCATGATTAAAATCGATATCTGAGGATCCGAGAGGTCACTTATAACGAATCTGAAGTCAAAATTGCGAGAAGCGGCGGACATCTGGGATTTCTTTATTAATGATATGTAGCCTTAGTATAAGTTTTATTTGACGTTTACTTTACTATCGCGTAAGCGTATCGAGATGTCAAATTATGATGGTGCAGTCTACATAAATCATCTGACTACTATCATAATTTGACCTCTCAATACGCTTACGCGATAGTAAAGTAAACGTCAAATAAAACTTATACTACGGGACCTCAGTTTATTGATCATGATGAAAGTCGATATTTGAGGCTCGGAGAGGTTGCTTATAACGAATCTGAAGTAAAAACTGCAAGAAATGGCGGCCGTCTTGAATTTCTATATTTTGATCCGATTCTGATGAAAATTGATATATGAGGATCCGACTTCGTTATAAGAATTTCTCGGATCCCCAGATGTGGTTTATTTATCGCGATCGGCTGAAAAAAAATAAGATGGCAGCCGTTTTCGCACATATAACTTGAGTTGAGATCAACATCTATGGTCTATTCTAATTAACATTAATCGATTTTCCACGAAATTCAAAATGGCAGTTGAAGTTTTTAATAATTTTAACACCTATCGTATAGTAAAAATTCTGACAAGTGACAACCCTGAGCCTCCGGCGCCGAGTCTCGAGGTTATATGAAGCTTCCCTTCCCCACTGTATAAGATACATACATTACATAGATCAAGTGTACCTAAACTGTATAATGATTTGTTGCCAACATTATTTCCTGACCGATACGATCTTCAAGAAAAAAAATTACTCTCGTCTTTAGGACAGCTGCTTACCATTAGGCAATACGTCTAATCTTTTGTCTCCTATTAAAATAAAAAAAACCGGCCAAATGCGAGTCGAACTCGCGCCCTAAAGGCCTGTTCGGACTAGGCTAGTACCTATTTTAGTCGAGTAGCGAGTAATTTAGTAGCTAAACTATTCGTTACTGCCTAAAAATCGTTCGCAATACAGTCGAGTAAAGTTCACAAGTCAATCACGACATTTTCACGCCAACTAATGAACTCGACTAAATCGACAAGTTCGGAGTTCGGACTTGTTTCCGGCGGCCGAGTGAGCACGGACGCTTGGTGGGGGATGCTACTTGCCATGTACTTGCCCATTGATATTTATAAATCCCAAGATTAAACATGACGTACAAAATCAAGTCGAAAAAGTGTCCCGATGCTAAGTTACAAGTGTGTGCATCTACTAAGACAATATAATGTACGTAAGTAGATTTAAATTTTCGTCAAATGCAACCTTATTTTAACACTACTTTGGTGTTATTTCGAGTGCGCGCGGTTGGCGGTTATGACATTACATCACGCAAGTCATAAAATTTTATTGCTTCGGCCATGAGCAAAATTGTTTTAAACAAGTACCTACCTTACTTATACCTTAAGTCAATCACATAAAGTCCACTTCATTTTACACCGCGTAACAATCTCTTTCGTCTTCCTTCCACCTTAAACCAGTGCTACGCGGTAGAAAGAACCAATTGCATAATATCAAATGCAGGGACTTACGGAAGTTAATTTTAAACAATCACGTTTTTAATGGGTTTGAAGGCATAATATGTCACCAATTAATAAAACTATTCCCTAGTACTTACCGAAAATATGATATGCCATCCTTTTTCAATGTAGTTAGCGTATTATTTTTGCACTTTTTAACGGAGCACTTCGGCAACATTGCTGCAATGTCTGTAATGTAATGTTTAACAACATTGCAACTGTAATGTTTATGGTACTTAAAATTGTATACCTTGCATAATTAATGTTGCATTTCACTAAATTGCAACAACATTTAAAATGTAACATTGAAATAACGTTAAAAAAGCAATATGGCCACATATAAATTGCTGCAACAATTATTATAGGAAATTCAATAACTTTAGCAAGCAACATTGCTGCAATGTCTGTAATGTAATGTTTAACAACATTGCAACTGTAATGTTTATGGTACTTAAAATTGTATACCTTGCATAATTTATGTTGCTTTTAACTAAATAGCAACAACATTTAAAATGTAACATTGTTGTAACGTTAAAAAAGCAATATGGCCACATGTAAATTGCTGCAACAATTATTATAGGAAATTCAATAACTTTAGGTAGCAACATTGCTGCAATATCTATAATGCAATGTTTTAACAACATTGCAACTTTAACGTTTTTGGTACTTAACAATTTATACCTTGCATAAAGTATGTTGCTGCAATACTATTAGAAAACAATTCAATAAGTTTAGTTTGCAAAGTAACAGCAACGTTCCGCGATGGAATTTGTTAAATATAGATCGCTGCAACATCTCATCTGCAATGTTAAAAAAATTATATTGTAGCAATTTTAATATTATACCTTATAATAAGTTTATGGTTATAAGATGACACAACGTTTAAAAATAAACTTTCATATGTAATGTTGGGGCTACATCTATCACTATATTTTAAATAACTTTCATTGTAATTTTAGATCTACGTAGCTGCAACGTTTCTAGGAGCTTTATTTTTAAATGTTCAAATGGAAGGTTGATCAACTTTCTAGAAACTTTCTGTAACGTTCATGCTCAGTGGGTACTGTACCGAACAGGGTTATTTTTTCGAAATGACGGGCGTTTGTCCGATCCTTGATTATAATTTAAAAAAAAATGCACAAAGCCATAAAGAAGATTGGGACTGATGCTTACTACGAGTCGAAATTCAAATTCAAATAATTTATTGTATGAAAGTGAGTAGTAATAAAGGGTGTACAGTAGTTTTGTAGTTCTTCACAATCAGCCAGTAAATTGTGGACCATACTTGCAGTCAGAGTTGGGCAAAAAGTAATATAATTACTCCTTCCGATTACTTTTGTATGTGTCTTTGTATGTGTATGTAACATGTCGATCGTGGTTGGCCCTTCGTTTATTTTCGTATTGCATTGTTATTTTTTAGGCTGGTAATAGAAAGTCCTTGAACTCCTTGAACAGAAAAGTGCCACTTTGTTCCCTCCTCGGCCTCGGTCGCCCTTGGCAGGAAAAGACCCGAATTCGAATAGGTGGTGTGAAAAACTCAATTATTTGTGTGAAAAAATTGTTACACAGTGCCCTGTTGAAAACAAAAATAATATTATACCTAGCGAAGTCATTATTTATACAATAAAATTAGGGACCAACTAAAGCCTATGACTATGACCAAAAAGTCCAAAAACCCCAATTTCATAGGAATGACCCAATAGTTTAATGGGTAGGTAAAGGGATGAATTACAAATTCTCCCTATTTGTAATTCATCACAAAGTAAACAAAAGGTATGTTTAAATGATAACATGCTTATTTAATTATTACATGTAAATGTATATGTACACATAGGTAGGAACATATATTTTTTACATTCGTTATTTGCAATATGTGTAGATCTATATTTCTACATTTCAAATGTCGTTTATTTTTTAACTGCGAATGATGTTAGCATTATTCCACTAATCAAATCTGATAGTTTGTTTACTGCAGCAAACTCTAGAAGTCTACTCCAATCTTCAGATGTACGAGTATGATTTAGAGCCAGCTTTGACACACACTCCTCTTTGAGATCATCTATCATGTAGTAAGAAGCTAGCAAGAGTAACGACTCAAGCCCGTCATTTGGCAGGGTGCGGAGATACATGTATTCCTTCAAATGCTGGAGGGTCTGTCGAGTCACTCCTTCGATCTGGACGCAACCTTCAGATGTCTCTTTCCACTCGTGATTGAGCATTGCTTGGAACACATCACTATGAGAGGCCAAGTATGCTCGGTGGACTGGGACGCTACCATCCACTGCACACAAATTGAAATCAGTAAATGTTACATCATTATAAAACTTCATAATGTAGTTCTCTTCAATATTAATGGCAGTAATATTAATAATCCATAAACTTGTATACACGTTGTTGATGCCTGTATCACAAATCATCTTTCCGCCAATGGATTTATACTGGCCATTGCAGATCCACTTGGAATAAAATGGTACATCTGTTTCTCTACAGGATACTTTTATCTGGACTGTCAAATTTTTCGCCATTTCATGATTCTGTGCTAAAATACTACATTTAAGAGGAGTATTTTCGTTCTTGCATTCGAACTTTAAATTTACTTTTGCTAAATTATTAACATTGTAGTTTACAGTTACTTTTTCCATCTCAGTATTTTCATTAAAAAGGCTAACTACACATGTGAGTTTGACGAAAGAACCCAAGTGTTGTTCTTTGACATTTCTGAAACAAATAGTTAGCACTTGGTAAATTTATTACCTATAGGCAAATACAGTACACAATACATATCCTCGATTTTTAGGGTTCCGTAGTAAACAAGGAACCCTTACAGTTTCGCCATGTCCGTCTGTCCATGTGTCTAGAATAAAAAAAATGTGTGTGTGTCCCTCTAACTTTTGATCCGTCGGCCAAAAAAAATCAACTGAATAATACTAACTAAGAATACTTTAAAATAAAACTATTTCGTACATAATCGGCCCAGCCGTTTTTAAACGACTACCTACGGAATTCTACACTAAGCATGGCCCGAGCTTGCCCGGCTTTTGTACGAAGTACGACCCTGAGCTGTTGCATATAATATACTACCACAACAACTAGGTAATATTCCCTACAAGCGGAATCTCTTTTCTCTCTCGCTCATTAAAAAGAGTATACCGCGTTTCCGCCTGTGCAGTCGTCAGATATATCGGAGCGGCCACGAAGCTCAAAAATATCTAAACACCCACGCTAATATCATGACATGACCATAGGCCGGGCCGGTCGCGTTTTATAAAGTTACAATTTACAATTTCGCTGTTTGCCTCTCTTTCTAGCCAATATGTGCGTGCGTTAGAGAAGCAAACAGCGAAATTGTAAATTGTAACTTTATAAAACGCGACCAAAAGCTTGTAACTTAATACAAGTGGAAGTCTCTTTTTATCGTCATTAATTAGATAAAAACTTCCGCTTGCATTAAAAGTTACAAGCTTTGCATTAACAGGCCTCTGCTCAGATGCTTGTGAGCATCGCCGCACCGATATATAAATTATATGAAAAATAAATAAAATGAAATATAAATATCTGATGGCGACTGTAATTTATTACCTACGCAATGGATCGCGGGGATTCCACTTCAAAGTTTCTCACGTGAGTTCACTACTAATACTGGTCCCATAAGTCGCCGTTGGTCAATAAAATTTAAGTATATTATGTACTGAGCCGTGTGGTGACGGCAGTAAGAATACATTTGTCACCACCCCAACTCCTCCTGCGGGTGTCGTAAGAGTCGACTAAGAGATTGAAGTGTCACTGACCATTTTTTTTGATAACGATTGATGATGGGCAGCAGCGTCATCATAGTGGACACATTACTGCGATCGCCAATCCGCTTGCCCAGCGTGGCGATTATGGGCATTTACCTCCTAATGCGTCTATACCTACGCATAGTTAATAGGAGAGGCCTACGTCCAGCAGTGGACTATCATAGGCTGATGATGGGATATTATGTACTGAAATTAAGTGAGAAACGTAGGTACAAGTAGAATCCGGACGTCGATAGAAATTTCTTGAACGAATCACAGCAACTTTTTATATTCACATAAAACCAACATAAAACAACAACAAGGTACTTACACTTCTATAGACATGATGTATTGATAATAACAAGTACCTATTATAACTATGTACTGTTCTTTTGATGAAACTACGCCTGTGATGTTTCAGAAATAAATATATTACAAAAACAAAATAATCATGCGGCCACTCAGCCAGCGACTGCACTCTGCTCTGCCCAAGTGCCCACAGACTACTACTAAGAAGATACGATACGATGAAATGAATGTCCGTGGCTCTGCCCAGCGGCCCTACCGCGAAAAACGAAATTCGTAAATTTCGAGGATTTGTCTCTCTCACTCTAATGACGCCTTCGTTTGAGTAACAGAGAAAAATCCTCGAAATTTACGAATTCCGATTTTCGCGGTAGTAGGCCAGCTCTGCCTGCACTCTCTGGCAGAGAGTTTTTTTTTTTCTTCAGATCAGGGCTGCCAACTCAAATTTTCGTTTACCCCTAAAACACAAATTAAAACCCCCCAGATCAGGGTCCCGTTTTATAAAGTTACAATTTACAATTTCGCTGTTTGCCTCTCTTTCTAGCCAATTAGTGCGTGCGTTAGAGAGGCAAACAGCGAAATTGTAAATTGTAACTTTATAAAACGCGACCCAGGCCTACTACCGCGAAAATCGAAATTTGTAAATTTCGAGGATTTTTCTCTGTCACTCAAACGAAGGCGTCAAATTCTAGATTTATCTCTGTCAATCTAATTTGACGCTAAAATTTTATGCATTTCCGGCCAAAAGTAACTAAGAAATAAAATAAAAGTATACATTTTCAGTGGTCTTACTCTGGCCAAGCATAGATCGAATAATTTCAACTGGCAGCCCTTTAGAATATAAAATTTTCGTAGTTCCATTAGCGGTGTTTCCAGCTCTTCATTATGAATAGATTGATGAATTCATTTTACAAGGAAACTTTACGGTTATACTTATTTTTTCTAACGAAACGGTACGTTGTTGTTGGTTATTTGGGCATTTCTATTTACCGTTGTAACCTTTTTAATTTTCGGTGTTCCAAATATTATGTTTTGGATAATATTATATTTTATTTTAACAGGAAATACATTCTACTTTACTGAAAACTAAAGGGATCTGCTATATTTGTAGTATAAACACGTTAAATTAATTATTTAATCGGACGAGGCAGGTTTTTGAAGGTCCGTTTGGTAACAAATTATTCTGCGTGTGGTAAAAAAAAGACATAACTAATATAAATGAAATTAATATAAAGAATAATAACAAAAAAAACTGAAAACAAAGAAAAATCCTCTAAATTTATGAAATAATTAAGGTCAATTCCAATTTTGGGGCGTTTGGTAACGGTTCGAGTCCAAACTTTGACTAATGTTTGGATTATTCAAATAATCAGTGACATTAATGATATGTTATGAACAAAAAAGGATATAGTTTTTATAAACGTTTAATTATCATCAAAAATATTAATCATATAGCTACTAAACTCTTAAAAATCCATAAAAGAAGTTCAAAAATCAAGAGGACAGTCACCAAATGGACACCCATTTTACTGAACGGACAAAGTAAATTTGAGATCACAATAATCACAAAATTGCACAAAAACACTTAGCAAATATTATTTAACAGAAGCTTACGTTATTTAAGGAAGGCTACTATTATTTTAAAAGCACTACTTTGACATAGGTGTTTTTTAAATATCTAAGTATAAAACGATATTATGCATAAGCATGTTTATGTATGTTTTATTTATTTATTTAAACATTACTAATTGCACAAATTATGTTTCTCAATTTAAAAATATGATCTTCCCCATCAATTGATGGGGAAGATATGGGGAAGATAATTTATACCGTGTACAATTGTACACGGTATAAATTTAATGTAATCGGATGTTCAAATTTAGCCTTAGTAGTGTCGAATTAGTTTCTAATACAAAATTCAACCCTAAAAAGTGCAGGTTACAAGTTACAACGGTAAATAGTAATGCCCATTTAACTTTTTTTTTATTTTTTTTTTATTTATTCATATCAAAAAAAATAACATATATAACTTAAATTTATGATGCGCCACAGCAACCTGTGTAGGTTTATGCGTGGTGCAATTGCGTCACATCACTCACACAGCGATGTAAGCATATTATTATGAATTTAAAATCTTACTATAGGTATACATTGTACATGTTTAGATACTACCTACGTACTTAAATAGGAGGTAAGACGAGGCATCACACATCCCCGCCCGCACTATAGATATAGTATTTCTTGAAAGCGTTTTTGCATTTCTTTTTACTTTCTAAGATGTTATAAAATAGGTCTTTTGGTAAGTTATTCAGTATGCTGGGTAGCATGTACTCCCACGTCCTTTTGCCATATACATTCACATACTTTGGTACAATATATCTGGGTTGAACAACAATATTACGCAACTGTTTATGCCTACATTTTTAATGCCTAACTTATTAAATAAAACAATTATTTTAATATGTTAAATTTCACAACACACAACATCGAAGTTTGCAAAATTCGGGGATTTTTCTCTGTCACTCTAATTAGACGCCTTCGTTGACGCCTAAATTTCCATAAAGAAAAGTGTGCCCATCTCCATTCCAAAATTGTATACATTTCCGGCCAAAAGTAACTAAAAAATAAAATAAAAGTATACATCGAGGGGCCGCACATAGTGTGCCACTAAGAGGGATAGACATAGTCACTTACTACTAAGAAGATACTTGTGTGTGTGGCACTTAGACTTAGCATCTAACACACACACACACAAAAAATAGTGGCACAGTGATAAGGACGGACGATTATTGTTCCTTTTCACTTCCACTAGTAAAAAGTTTCATAAGACCATCCCTTTCGTTCTTGCTATTATTATTACGTTGTCAAATCCATATCCATATTCTAAATCCATGGTATACATTTTCAGTGGTCACACTCTGGCCAAGCATAGATCGAATAATTTCAACTGGCAGCCCTGTAGAATATAAAATTTTCGTAGTTCCATTAGCGGTGTTTCCAGCTCTTCATTATAAATAGATTGATGAATTCATTTTACAAGGAAGTTTCCTTGTGAAATTAATTCATCAACTACGGTTATACTTATTTTTTCTAACGAAACAGGTATATTGTTGTTGGCTATTTAACTAATTAAATAAAACAATTATTTTAATATGTTAAGTACAACTTGTAATTATTTCTGAACGAACCTATCTCACATAATTTTGACTTTGACAGCGCGATGACAAGTCAAAAAATGACAAGTGTAAACGACTGCGAAATGAGTTAGTCAACATATTGATAACAAATAAAAATCCATCCTTCCATCCGGGTAACCGCAACACACAGGACTGAATACAGGCAAAATGGAAGATATAGCCCGTCTAGCTTTGGTAGAACAAAGCTTGGGGGGTATAGACAGCTTCAGTAAAATTCTGTACGAACTTCTTCATGTAATATATCAGATCTTGGAGAATCCTCATGATTACGAGCTACGGACATTGAAGAGCGAGGTATTGAAGAAAGTTTTACATTCAGAGGCATTCACCGATTACCTTAAATACGTTGGATTCCGTGCGGTGAGTAGGGCAGTGCTTTTATTTCAAACTTTTATACAATTTTTATGTAGACAATGCTTAAACTTTACATTAATTATTATGATAAGCCAATCTAAACAAATTCTTTTGTATCGCCAACACTAATATATTCTCGCCAATTTACTCAAAGAAAAAGGTCCAAATTAAAAATAGGAAATGTAACTATGGTGGGCCTTATGATGTTAATTCATAATTCACTGGCATATTTTACTGCCTGGACGGCAGATAGCTCAAGCTTACTTCCTTCTGTAGGATGGAAATGAGTATGTGTACCCGAAAGAGGAGACTCTGAGTAAGCTGCGGATCGCACAGGCAGCTATAGAAAGGAAGATCTACTTCTGCTGTGGATCACTGAGCCGTGTGAAGTCGCGCCCCATTCGCTCCAACCACAGTCTGCAGCCTAAAAAAGTTAAATTCGCACCATCTAATATTCTGGTAAGCGTTGAGCATTGTGTAATGAACATGGTGAAAAGTTTGCTTGTTAGAGTATTTTTCAGATGTCATTTTGCCTATTAATCATATTTATTACGAACATTTGAAGAATCTTGATAAACACAGAACTAAATCTCGACATGAAAGGCGTAAGGTCGGATCTAGCTATTTCTCAGACTTGTAAATGTGCATTCAGACCAAACGAGCATTCGCTATTCGAACCCCCTACTCTACGAAATTCGATCATTACACAAAACGTGATTGGTTTATTTCGTAGAGTGGGGGATAGAACAGCGAATGCTCGTTTGGTCTGTATGCACCTTCAGTGTAACTTTATGCTTTTGAGACAAGGTCGAATTTAGATATATCTCATAGTCCCATCTCATAGTCTCCCACCCACAGAACTGACCTTAAGCCTCTCAGGTCGAGAAATACTGACAAATCATTTTGTCTTCAAGTTAATGATAAATACCGTCAAGTGCTAAATATTTATTGAAAGAATCCACTCATAAATCTAGTATTCTATCTAAGTAGATAAAAATACTATATGCAGCTGCTATGTCATATGTCTGTCATCAGCACTAAAGTTCCACTGCCTGAAAATAATCAGGGAAATACATTTTGCATCTACAGATAACAAAGAACCCGTTCCTGCTAAAAATCGAGCAGCTGTTCAACAATATGATCCAGTACGAGAGTGAGGACCTGCAAGAGCTGGCACGAGAACAGATACCGCTGGTGACGCTGCAGCTGATGGCACTGGACCGGGTGCGGGAGCAGCAGAAGAAAATTAAATCTGGTGAGCATCCAATGAGGCAACCCGTCTGCCCAGCGTGCCGATTATGTACTTTACCTCCTAAAGCATCCATGTGCATAGGTAATAAGTATATCTCAATATTTTTCTAACAGTAACGAGAAATTGACAAAATTAAACAACAACATAACTGATATCAATAAGTCTTATAATTGTAGATAAATAAATAAGTAATGTGCTGTAATTTCGAGATAGATAACAAGAATGCAAATCATCAAGGATCGGACAAACGCCCGTCATTTCAAAAAAATAACCCTGTTCCGTATAGTAGAGACTTCTTTATCTTATGATGTCAACATTTTATTTTATAAGATATTTTTTTTTAATAGCACTATCACAAAGTATCTGTTTAGGAGATCCCAACTCCTTCTTACTTTTATGTAGGTACCCTGAATGTGAATTTATGACAAATAAACGACTTAGAATTTTGGATATTCAAAGTCAAAGTCAAAGTCAAATAATTCTTTATTCAAATTGGAATAGCAACAAACTCTTTTGAATCGTCTAGATATGAAAACTACTTCCGGTTCGAACCCTACACCGCTGACCCAAGAAGAACCGGTAAGAAACTTGGCGGGAATTATTTTTTCAAACAATGATGGTACATCTTACAACTAACATGCATTAAAAAAAATACATAAAATTGATTTTAAATAAATTGAAATATAATAATAATAACAAGAGATGTAAAGTCTCTAAAAGTCACAACATTTATAAGTAATAATTTATAGAGAAGTAAGGTTTCTCTCCGAATAGGTATATAATAATAACATTATATAATGCACGCTTGGAGATGTATAGGGTCTCCAAGCGTAAATTATCGTAATTGAATGTCATGACTTTAACAAACTAATAATTAAATCCTAAATTACTCCCACGGTGTTTTATCATTCATGTAGTCTTGTGTACTATAATAAGCTTTAGATATAAGTTTACGCTTTACAAAATGCTTAAATTTGTTGACTGAAAATTCAGTAACATTTACTGGAAGTTTATTATAAAATCTTACACAATTACCCATGAATGATTTCCTAATTTTATGGAGCCGAGTGGCGGGTACTGCGAGCTTATGTTTGTTTCTAGTATTAATATTATGTATGTCACAGTTTTTCCTAAAATTCATAATATTTTTATGTACATACATAATATTCTCATAGATGTATTGAGAATACAATGTCATTATATTAATAACCTTAAACTTATCTCTAAGTGAGTCTCTAGGGCTCATTTTATATATCGCTCGAATAGCCCTCTTCTGCAGAACAAAAATAGTGTTAGTCTCTGAATTGGCAGCACTGCCCCATAATAAAATGCCATACGACATAATGCTATGAAAATAACTAAAATATACTAACCGAGCTGTATCGACGTCAGTTAATTGACGGATCTTGCTCACTGCAAAAGCTGCAGAACTCAGTTTATTCGAGAGATTAGATATGTGAGGACCCCACTGAAGCTTAGAGTCTAGTGTTATACCAAGAAAGACTGTACTTTCAACTATTTCCAATTCCTCACCTTTCACAAATATACTAGCCTGTTGATGTTTTACGTTACTTGTAACAAATTTAATACATTTAGTTTTTTTCTCATTCAACATTAAGTTATTCATATTAAACCAGTTTACTACTTTAGAAATAGCATTGTTTACATCATTCCAAGCTTGTTGCTGTCGTTTAACTTTAAAAATAAGTGAGGTGTCGTCAGCAAACAATACTATGTCATGGTGGGTCTCTATGAGATGTGGCAAGTCATTTATGTAGATAAGGAAAAGGAAAGGCCCCAATATAGATCCCTGTGGTACACCCGTGGAGACCAATGACCCCGGTGATCGCTGTCCATTCACATCAACCCTTTGTATTCTACCGCGTAAATAAGATTCCAGTAAATTTAACGCTAATCCTTTAACTCCATAATGGTCTAGCTTCCTGATCAATGTTTCATGACAAACGCAGTCGAAGGCCTTGGACAAATCACAGAAGATACCTAAAGCATCTCGTGATTCCTCCCAGGCATCAAATATTTGTTTAATTAATTCGACACCAGCGTCGGATGTTGAGCGCCCCCGAGTAAAACCAAATTGCTTGTTATGCATTAAATTGTTTACGTTAAAGTGCTTAGTTAATTGCGATAAAACTATTTTTTCAAAGATTTTGCTGAACGTTGGTAGCACAGATATAGGTCTAAAATTAGTGGGGTCAGAAGTGCTACCGGATTTGAATAAAGGAGTTACTTTACTATGTTTCATAAGATCAGGAAACTCACCACAATCAACACATTGATTAAATATTACTACCAATTCAGGTGCTACGATTTCAATAAGGGATTTGACGACATGAACAGAGACTCCCCAGAGGTCAGAAGTTTTTTTGACATTGATGGATTTAAATGCCTTTATTACATCTGAGATTTGAATATGTTCAAAATTAAAGTCGTTACTACACATAGGGACGTTATCTCTTAATAATATAGTGGCAGCCGAGGGTGATGAATTTAAATCCTTAGTTATAGAGACTGGTATATCGGTGAAAAAGTGCTCAAATTCTGTTGCTACTTCTAAACTTGACTCTATAATTTTGCCATTAATTTTTAATTTAGGATCTTGGAATCTGTGCTTTGATCGACCAGTCTCCGCATTAATCACTTTCCAGGTTGATTTAATGATGTCGGAACTATTTTTAATTTTTTGGGACAAATAATCGCGCTTAGCTTTATTACAATCAATCTTAAATTTCTTAGAATATTGTTTGACGTGTTCTTTAAATTCATCACTCGTATTAAACCGCCGTTCCTCATACAATGCATACAGTGCTCGTCTACGTTCATACAAGTCCGCAGTTGCCCACTCACTAAAAGCAGATGCACCACCAACCACAATATTTTTGGAAGTGAATATTTTGTTGTAATGTTTCATAAAAATGTGAAAGAATGAATTATACATGTCATTGGAGTTAATGTTGGAAGACAGAGTAGGTAGCGTCTGCACTAAACTTTCTTTCATTCGTTCAACACGGCTTGTGGTTACTGGCACAAAAGTAATTTGTTTTCTAATGTTATTTTTCCTGATGGTCTCAAACGTTATTAATTGACCTAAATGATCTGACTCTAAATTACTGATTACTTTTTTATTAACAGGAAAAATATCAGTAAAAATGTTATCAATACAAGTCGCACTAGTTGCACTGATACGAGTAGGCTCCATAAAAATGTGGTTGAGTTTAGAAGACTTAAATAGATTCAACAATCTTGTACTTGTTGTTGAATTTTCTAAAAGGTTTACATTAAAGTCGCCGCATATAAGTAACTTCTTACCGCAAACTGATATTTTATGAAGCACAGATTCCATTACACTTTCAAATTGCTCAAAATTACTTAAAGGCGGCCTGTACACACATACAACAATAAATGTATCTAATTCAATAGCACTCAATTCTATAGTCCGTTCAACAGACAGAGAAACAATGTCCTTACGTTCCTTAAATTTTAATTGTTTATTTAAAATAATTAATGACCCACCATGTATGGAACTAAGTCTGTTAAACGAACTAGCCACCTGGTGATTATTAAACTGAGGCACCACTTCATTACTTTTTAACCAATGTTCAGTTATACATAGAATATCAATATTAAATTCATTTAAAAAAAGTTCAATCTGCAAATCTTTTCCTCTAATACACTGAATATTTTGATGAACCAGGTGGATGAGTTTTCTATTATTATTACAATTTTCAATTAATTTATTAGAGACTAATTTGCCAGAGATATGGCACTCTTTTGTCTTATCATTTAATTTAAATTTTGATCTAATGAGTAGGTATATAATTATCTTCTTCGGTTACCGCGATAGTTATTCATGAAATAAAATGAATGATAATATTAAATGATAATATTAATTAACATTGTAATGACGTTTCGATCAATTATGGTGTGCACAAGTATGTAAGAAATGTATCCAAGAAATGGTTGGGATCCCCTAAATAGATACTTTGTTTTCCTAATATAAAAAATATATCTTAAATAATTTAATAAATATCTTAAATTAATAAAATATGTTAACATCATAAAAATAAGGGAGTCTCTACCATACGGAACAGGGTTATGTTTTCAAAATGACGGGCGTTTGTCCGATCCTTGCAAATCATATTCAAAGAATACATTATTTTTTTATTGTGATGGAGGCTTAGGCCTTGTAGGCGGCGTGCTGTAATATTATATCTTGTATTTAGTACCCATCAAAACAACAAAGACTAATAAAACTCCATAGGTAATAATTAATATTTAGGATTAGATGTTTAAAAAAAAGCCTAGACTGATCTTGTTTTTCTCGTCCCGTACAAACACGTGTATATTCCGATAATTTGAGTTTTTCCGAGTTATTAGTTAATATATATTTTTTTAGCAATTTTTGACTCGGGTCACGAAAGAGAACTTCGATAAACCCACAAGTTTGAGGAAAACCGTGTTTGTACGGAACATCGATGCACTCTTTCATAGGAATGCATCTATTGCAGGCGAAACAAAAGAGCACGACCTGTCATTCGACGTGGCGTTGCTTCTGGAACTGCTGGGCTGGTTCAAATACTCGTACTTCTCGTGGGTGGACCGTCCGCCGTGCTGCGCGGGCGCCGCGCGGTTCACGCGCGCGGAACACATGCGCGTCGGCAGCGAGACGTGCAACGTCGAGGTATTCGCTATTTTATAGGGTTCCGTAGCCAAAATGGCAAAAACGGAACCCTTACAGCAGTGTTATTCACTAAGAAAACCGCCTTGCTATCAGCGCTGTGTCAGCGCTGCGGCAGCGTCGACCCTAAAAATGATATTCACTAATGCACTTTAAACGACACTAGCGCTCGGCGACGAATGCGGCGTGAGCTGGAACTACACTGCGTCGAGAGTTACCGCCTACAGTTCGACGACGAGCTGTTCTACATTAGTGAATACCGTTTTTCGCAGCGCTGCGCTCGACGTCGAAGTGAAGGCTGTCTCGTCGTCGAGCTCGTTAATGAACGCAGCGTCGAATGTGTGAATAAGAGAATAGCATAGCAGATTCGTCATATCCGTCTGTCACAGCCGATTTACTCGCAAACTATAAATGCTACAGTAATGAAATATGGCAAGTATATGTGTTCTATAAACCGCTACACAATTATGATACTATACTGTAAAACAAATAATTGGGATTGGGGCCCTCCATACATGTAACTGAGGGGTAGACATTTTTTTTTCGATGTACAGTCGACGTCAAAGATATAATTACGGTTTAGGTGCCAAAAATATATTTACACGACTTTATTGCCTTGACATTAAGGTCGTGTAAATATATTTTTGTCACTTACACCGTAATGATATCTTTGACGTCGACTGTACATAAGTTTGATAAATTCAAATCCAGTTATACAGTATTTTACACTTTTATTTAATATCCTTGTTAAATTAGTACAGATATAATTTTTCAGCGATCCGTCTAGTGCTTTTCGAATTCTTCATCTCGGCTTTCTTCTTCTTTTTTTTGTTTTAAACCAGTACCTACGTCATCCAATTGCTTTATTCCTATTTTTTCAAAATTATAAAGTCTACTTTACACGATGGCAAATTAATATTCAAAGACAGCAAAATATATTAAGACTCGTCTACACAATGTTTTCTTACATTAGAACTGAAGTTTGTTATTTTATATTATGAAATCATCACATTCGGCCATCCGTACAAGTGCAACTCCTGGTGCATACGTGAACTTAGGACTCGTACAGACCACCTAATATTTTCTTAGATATTATAACAAGTGTAGGTACAATAACTTAAAGTAAAATACTTAACTTAAAGTAAAATTCTACGGCAAAAATTTAGACAGGAATCAGATTAATCACTCTGGATTTTTTTTTTATACTAACGTAGGTACAACATCAACTTATTTTGAATAATAAATGATTATAAAATCTATCATCACATTCGGTTCATAATTTTACTTTTTAGTAGCCATTTGCTCTCAAGGCATGATATCAGACTGCAACAGTACCTGCGCATTTTATACGAGTTTACAAAATGTCTTGAAAGTAGCTGTAGTGTAGTGAATGAAATCTCTTGATCAGATTAGGGCTTCCAATTCGAATATTCGGTTGATTTCAGTATTCGAATAATACGATATGAGGTATTCGAATATTTGGAAGTACTAGACCAGAAGATATAATTCGAGAAGGTTAATTACAAGAATAAAATTAAATATATTTTTAACCTTTTAAACGCCTGCCATCTCGCATCAAGATGTAATATACACGCCAATATGTCTACTAATGAACAACGAAAATAAACCAGCAAGGCAACTAATTTGACAGCATACTCGATGATCACAACACACGGCTACTTTTGTGGTTCTTGGCGTTCAAAGGGTTAAAGTCCTTCAAGGTAATTATGATTTTAGTACTCTCATAAGTTTTGTAAAGACACTACACAATAATATAATATATCTCAAGCTTAATAACAAAGAACGATGTCGAGACAAACTATTTTACATTTTCGGTCACAAAACAGCACTGAGCCTCCAGTGAACCACTGCAATATTTTTAAATCCTGTGAATTAGGCGAAAACTTACAATATTATCATGGCATCGCGTAACAGTAAAACGAATGGAGATTACATTATAATTTACCTGAATACATAATAATTTACCTACATCAATTCAAGAGTGTCCAAATAATAGTTTCGAAAGAATCTCTATGGGTTGGCTCTTAGACACATTCATAATATATCATTTCACACGCTATCAACCTCTCCTTTGTTGTTCTGTTCTTCATTATGGATTTGAATTTTCCCATCTAAGTAACGTGAATCCGGCAACCGTTTAATCGTTTGCAGTGGGTAGAGTGAATAGCTCTGGCTGTGGTTCTTTACAACTCTGCTGACGCTGTACCGATTCCTCTTTCTACTCATGCCGTAGTGTTCCTTCTCGCGGCGCTGCGGCCGCGTTTGGCTTTGAGACGACGGTGGCCCGGCATCGGCATGTAGCTTTCATTTTCGGCTCTGTCTCTCTTGTTTAACATTATCCGCATCGCAGTCCATAATTCCGGAAAATAAACGAAAATAATTAATAAGGTGCAAATTAACCTTAGGTAATTTTTAAACCGAAATATCCTCGTAACATCGACAACATTATTCAGGCTCTCGTGAGTCAACAAGGCTCACTCTATTATGAACACTACGTAACCCCATTTTTATTCGTTTAAGGAACGTAGTTCTTTAAAGTTCTGGAACAATATAGCTCCACTCAGACACACTTGGCCTGATAAAGCTAAGAAACATACCTACATATCTCTGTCCAGACACACTTGGCCTGAAAATCTCTTGGAACATACATAGCCCCACTCAGACACACTTGGCCTGATTTAACTAAAGAGCATACATAGCTCTGTCCAGACACACTTGGCCTGAAAATCTCATGGAACATACATAGCTCCAATCAGACACACTTGGCCTGATCCTACCTTGGAACATACATAGCTCCAATCAGACACACTTGGCCTGATACTACCTTGGAACATACATAGCTCCAATCAGACACACTTGGCCTGATCCTACCTTGGAACATACATAGCTCCAATCAGACACACTTGGCCTGATACTACCTTGGAACATACATAGCTCCAATCAGACACACTTGGCCTGATACTACCTTGGAACATACATAGCTCCAATCAGACACACTTGGCCTGATACTACCTTGGAACATACATAGCTCCAATCAGACACACTTGGCCTGATCCTACCTTGGAACATACATAGCTCCAATCAGACACACTTGGCCTGATACTACCTTGGAACATACATAGCTCCAATCAGACACACTTGGCCTGATACTACCTTGGAACATACATAGCTCCAATCAGACACACTTGGCCTGATACTACCTTGGAACATACATAGCTCCAATCAGACACACTTGGCCTGCTACTACCTTGGAACATACATAGCTCCAATCAGACACACTTGGCCTGATACTACCTTGGAACATACATAGCTCCAATCAGACACACTTGGCCTGATACTACGTTGGAACATACATAGCTCCAATCAGACACACTTGGCCTGATACTACCTTGGAACATACATAGCTCCAATCAGACACACTTGGCCTGATACTACCTTGGAACATACATAGCTCCAATCAGACACACTTGGCCTGATACTACCTTAATGAACGACCTTTACCTATCTTTTTGTAATTTTACAAAACAAAGTAATGTGAAACGTTAAATATTTCATTAAAAACATTTTCTTTTTCTTATATTATGTTTAAGTACTAGTGAAAACCATGAAAATATGTGGCGTTTTGGTAGACCTATTAGGTTCAAGGAAGATAAAGTTTATTTTTCAAACATTAATTTCATAATGGCGAATCATATTTTCAATTATTATTCTGATTACCGAACCAGAAATCCTGTGCACAGGAAGTTTTTATTATCAACTTGGCATCGGTAAGTAAATTATGTATTTTAAAAATAAAGCGTCATAATATAATAATTTTTTGTATGATCTAGTCTAGCTTAATCCATAAATAACGTGTGTCAAAGAACTAAAATAAATATCAAAATCTTAATTTATTTAATCCTAGGATTTATCGGAATTAATAAAAAATTGTCAATGGTTGATTTTTGTTTCTATGTAACGATGAATGAATTATAATATAAAGCCGTACAACAAAATATTTTACTGTTATTATAAAAAATTGCCGATTTGTATATTTCCTCATACAAGCAAAAATAAAATGGCTGGTTTAACTCTTATTCAGAACGCCCTGCGTCCGCGAGCACGGCTTCTGAGCGCGCACGGCGCACAGCCGTTGCCAGGCAACGAAAAATCACAACAGAACAGATCGGTCGTTCGTTACTAAAAATTTAGAAAATGCTTCATGATTTTTATAATAACAAATCGTATGTTTGTTTTTCTGTAATTAAGTAATCATATGTGTAAATAAATTTAAAGTACTGTAATGTAGGTACTCTTTAAATTAAGTACATAAATAAAAAGTATATGTACCTATATACTGCATACTATTCATGTGCACAAAAAATCTAGAACAAATCATATAAATTTTACCTTATTGGCTCGTAGATAATTCCCACTTCCGATATTTGATAAATTCAAATCCAGTTATACAGTATTTTACACTTTTATTTAATATCCTTGTTAAATTAGTACAGATATAATTTTTCAGCGATCCGTCTAGTGCTTTTCGAATTCTTCATCTCGGCTTTCTTCTTCTTTTTTTTGTTTTAAACCAGTACCTACGTCATCCAATTGCTTTATTCCTATTTTTTCAAAATTATAAAGTCTACTTTACACGATGGCAAATTAATATTCAAAGACAGCAAAATATATTAAGACTCGTGTACACAATGTTTTCTTACATTAGAACTGAAGTTTGTTATTTTATATTATGAAATCATCACATAAGTGTCTGGGCTATCAATAGAAAGGTCTTTGAAAATGATACTAAGGTTACAAATAAACAAGGTGCCCATGAGGAAAGGAAAAAAATAAACAGAATACGAGTATTCCTGAGGCTAAAAGAGTCAAGAAATGTTATACAGGGTGTTCGTGTTGATTTGCGTTAAATTGGACATGTTACTTGGGTCATTACATTAATAAAAGTTGCCTGGTATATCAGCTTTTGTTAAATAAAAAAAAAACAAACATTTTTACTGAACATATTGTACGTGGGTTCGATCCCCACCTCGGACATAGGTGATCTTGGTCGTTTTTCTTTGGTATATGACATCTAATATTTATTATTTATAATAAACATTTTTACGTTTTCATACATAATAAATGAAATAGTAAGTGTGAGAGAACCTTAAGAATAACATAAAAGTTAATCTCAGGTGACTGACGGCACATGTCAAAAAAAAAAGTAACATTTGAATGTAATAAAGGTTGCAATACACTTGTTTTTAATAACTCAATAACAGTAAGAGTTAAGACACTGGTTTCTTAGAGAAATTAATTATATTTGACCTAAATAAGTTTCCCTTAAATTAAAAGCGAATGAAGAAAAACATCCTGTATGTATGAGTTTTGGACAAACCAGTAAAAAAAGTTTATTTTTTGGTATTTTGAACTACATAGCTGGAGAGCCAGTGAACCCTGAGAGTAACGGTCTTCCTGTAAGGTTAGAAATTTGTATACTAACGGTTTATGGAATTCTAAGAGCAATAGCCATGACCTGGCAGGCGTCAGCCCTGCACGTCATCAGGCCCTTTATTTTTTGAACTGTTAAGTAAATTGGATTTCAAAATTTGTTTCTGTAAGTTTGAAAAATTTATAGGATAAAGTTAATTTATTGTACATCTTAAAAAAAAATTGACAGGCGATTACAATAAGCAGAAGTATATGACAGGTCAATTAGAAAATGCACAGTTGATGAGGTAAAATAAACTTCATCCTGTATACTCGAAATTTTTATATGTCTTCAAATAAACGTCTCGGAGTAAGTATGTGCAATGCCAGGCGGTTTAGAACAGCATAAGACCTTGCCAGGCGAGGAGACAGTTAAGTAAATTGGGTTTCAAAGCTTGTTTCTGTAAGTTTGAAAATTTAATAGGATAAAGTTTATTTATTGTACATCTTAAAAATAAATTGACAGACGATTACAATAAGCAGAAGTATATGACAGATCGAATAGAAAACGCACAGTTGATGAGGTAAAATAAACTTCATCCTGTATACACGAAATTTTTATATGTCTTCAAATAAACGTCTCAGAGTAAGTATGTACAATGCCAGGCGGTTTTGAACAGCATAAGACCTTGCCAGGCGAGGGGACACCTCTCAATCGCACGCCCTTAGTAACTACTCTACTACTACTAGCGACTAACTAGCGATTACTCGCCTGTATTTTTTTTAAAGATGTAAGTACAATAAATAAACTTTATCTATTAAATTTTCAAACTTACAGAAACAAGTTAAGAAACCCAATTTACTTAACTGTCCCCTCGCCTGGCAAGGTCTTATGCTGTTCAAAACCGCCTGGCATTGTACATACTTACTCTGAGACGTTTATTTGAAGACATATAAAAATTTCGAGTATACAGGATGAAGTTTATTTTACCTCATCAACTGTGCGTTTTCTATTCGATCTGTCATATACTTCTGCTTATTGTAATCGCCTGTCAATTTATTTTTAAGATGTACAATAAATAAACTTTATCCTATTAATTTTTTCAAACTTACAGAAACAACTTAAGAAACCCAATTTACTTAACTGTCCCCTCGCCTGGCAAGGTCTTATGCTGTTCAAAACTGCCTGGCATTGTACATACTTACTCTGAGACGTTTATTTGAAGATATATAAAAATTTCGAGTATACAGGATGAAGTTTATTTTACCTCATCAACTGTGCATTTTCTATTCGATCTGTCATATACTTCTGCTTATTGTAATCGCCTGTCAATTTATTTTTAAGATGTACAATAAATAAACTTTATCCTATTAAATTTTCAAACTTACAGAAACAAGTTTTGAAACCCAATTTACTTAACTGTCTCCTCGCCTGGCAAGGTCTTATGCTGTTCAAAACCGCCTGGCATTGCACATACTTACTCCGAGACGTTTATTTGAAGACATATAAAAATTTCGATTATACAGGATGAAATTTATTTTACCTCATCAACTGTGCATTTTCTAATTGACCTGTCATATACTTCTGCTTATTGTAATGGCCTGTATAAATTTTTCCAAGATGTACAATAAATTAACTTTATCCTATAAATTTTTCAAACTTACAGAAACAAGTTTTGAAATCCAATTTACTTAACAGTTCAAAAAATAAAGGGCCTGATGACGTGCAGGGCTGACGCCTGCCAGGTCATGGCTATTGCTCTTAGAATAGTTAGAATTCCATAAACCGTTAGTATACAAATTTCTAACCTTACAGGAAGACCGTTACTCTCAGGGTTCACTGGCTCTTGGACTAACATAACAAAAGAGTACGAAACAAAACAGCACGACCTGTGCTTGAGCCTCAAACCGGAATCAGAAGGAGATTCGAAAGTACTGTTGACACAACAAATAACAGAACATTTACCAAGAAAAGAGTTGTTTAATAGATGTAGTGAGTGATTAATTAATCATGTGTCTGTATGAATATGTTCAGGCCAATCAAGAAGCCTGATAATTGTGTGTGAAGTGCCAACAATGAGCAATGTTGCTAATCATATGTGTCAGGCGCTGTTTAGCCTTTTCTTTACCTACCTACTTTACTTGTTACATTCTCATACGAACTCTCAAACGTGTACCATGTACTACTGAATATCACCTGAAGAATTTACAATAAAAACCTAATTAACTGAAGATTTGGAGTTTAAATCAAGCTTCGTTATGTCCGCGAAGACATAAATTGGAGGCCCCGACGAGATACAACTTGTGAAATGATATCTACGGAACTACAAAAGAAGATTGGAATTTGCCATCAACTCCACGCATCATACGTGTGAACCAGAAGAGTTGACGAAGTCCATGAGAAATTAAAATAAAGGAGCATCTTAGCGGCATCATTCAACATACCAGCTCGTCACCAGCTCGGCCAGCGAGGAAGCAAAATCCTCACACCGCGCGGCGGAGGCTCTCGAAAGTTAAGTGCCCGTCCTTTGTTCCTATTCCTACCTAAATTCGCAAGTTATTCATGTATCTCTAAAAAATAGCAATCTAAAAATAAATCTCCACTTGAGAAACTTTCGTTAATAGCACAAAAATTACCATTTACGTATAACATTTTAAAGAAAGACGTGTACCTACCTACCTAGTTGAAATCTATGCCACGTCTTTAAAAAATATAGCAGTTAGCATTTATATTGTTAATATTTACAAGTGTTGAGCCATAAAACATTAGGTATTCAACATTTTTACACGATTCCGTCAATTTTATAAAGAAAAGTGTTAAGATCGCTGCGATTCATCGAGGTTTTTTGCGTAGGTACTTACATAATTAAATCATCACAGCTGTTTATTGTTGTTTAATTCGTTAGTTGTTTCCAAAAAATACATAATTGTAACTATTTATAGCATTCCCAGCAGTAATTTGATTAATCATTAAATATATATAGGTAAAACAAGTATTGAGTTAGTTGGCCGACTATTTCAGGGACTGGAACCTGTACCTACAGTGCGAGGGTCTCGCGGGCTGGCGTGGGCAGCAGCGGCTCCAGCTCTCCGCGGCCAGCGCGACCGGTTTCTTATCGGGAGTTCCGGCGAACTGAGGAGCGTGAGCTAACCTTATTTTACTTTTATTAATTACTGCAACGTTTGGTTGCATTGTTCGAAATGGGAACCAGAGAACTTAAGGATTTAGTTACGGCACGTAGTTCCATAAAGGGTCGCATAACTAAATTTAAAAATTATCTAGCGAGTATAAGCAGCAAATCGCAGTTGAATAGCATAGAATTAGCAGAGCTAAGCCTTAAGTTGACGAGGTTCGAAGGTTTATCTGTTAAATTTGATAGTTTGCAAAACGAAATTGAAATTTTAAATTCGGAGAATATCGAGTGTGAGATTGATGAACGAGAAAACATTGAGCAGGACATAATCGTTAGCATTGCCAAGGCAAAAACATTGATAGACAGTCATAATGAAATGCAAAATCAGCAAAGGCGAGAATCTACTGCTAATGAGTCCCAATGTTTACTCGAGCATCAAGATATTGGGTTTAAATTACCCCAAATACAGATTTCAAAATTTGACGGATCATATTTCCGCTGGCTAGAGTTCCGCGATACTTTTGAAAGTTTAATCCATAATAATACCCGTATTAAGCCCATACATAAGTTCCATTATCTCATTTCATATCTAGAGGGAGACGCGGCACGTATAGTTTCTAATTTAGAAGTGTCATCTGCCAATTACTCAGAGGCATGGAAGCTGCTCAGTGATCGTTATGATAATAAACGCTTACTAATAAACCATCACCTGAGCTCGCTGTTCAATATTCAGCCCCTTACGCGGGAAACTGAACGGTCTTTGCGTTTTTTGGTGGACCATGTTGTCAAAAACTTGCGCGCGTTGTCCAGCTTAGGCCAGCCCACAGATAAATGGGACCTAATATTAATTTTCATGTTGACATCAAAATTAGACCAAAATACTTTAGTCAAATGGGAAGAATATCGCAACTCGCTAGATGACATCCCCTCGATAGAGCAATTCTACAAGTTTTTAATTGATCGAGCGGACGTCATTGAATCTTTAAATCGCAACCGACATGATGGCTCTCAGACTAAACCTACGCCATCTGTGTCTTATCAAAATAACAAAATTCATAATAGCAGTAATAATAGACCTTATTGCACAAATAATTACAATAATAAGCCGTTTAAGGCCGCCACAACTAAAACGTTTGCGAGCTTAAGCGCACCTCGGCAATCAAGTTTTGTGTGCGTAATTTGTAGTGAGAATCACAAAATTTATGATTGTCCTACCTTCAAAAATAAATCTCTAAATGATAAATTAGCCGACGTTGCTACATACAAATTGTGTCAAAATTGTCTTCGACAGGGTCATCCTTTGAGCGAGTGCCGAATGGGCCCTTGTCGAGAATGCAAAAAAAATCATAATAGCTTACTGCATCCAGAATCTGCCCAAAGGATCAATGCGGTATCTATAAATGCGGCATCTGTGGTCAACTTTTCTAACCAAAATTTACCGTCGCGAGGTTTATTGTCCACGGCAATTGTCCAAGTCATAAATCCTATTACAAACGAATCCCTAAAGATTCGATCACTGCTCGATTGTGGTAGTGAATCATCATTTATTACCAATTCCCTTAAGGATAAGTTGTCACTAAAATCCAACAAAATTAATGCACTAAATGTTATTGGCATTGGAGACAACTGCACGAACAACGTGTTCGAAACGTGTAATGTTCAAATGAACTCACTAAACAGCAATTTCAGTATAAGATTATCTTGTTTTGTAATGCAAAAGTTAACTGGCGTAATTCCAGATTTTCCTATGAAGGAAATAAATATACCTAAAGATACAATTTTGGCCGATCCCAATTTCCATCAGTCGGCTCCTGTCGATATGCTCATTGGTGCCGATATATTTTGGGACATTTTAGGGAACGAAGAAAAGTTCTTAGGCCCTAAGCTTCCTAAATTACGCAATTCTAAACTAGGCTGGTTGGTAGTTGGACCTACAATTAAAAACGCGTTTATATCTAATAACTATCATATCCAATGCAACCATGTCTCAGTAACAAAAAATACTCAAAATTCCATTGATGAGCTATTGACTAAATTTTGGGAATTGGAAGAGGTTCCTGAAATTAAGCAACTAAGTATTAGGGAAAAGTCTTGCGAAAAACACTTCATAGCTAATGTGTCTAGACTTAGTACTGGCAGATTTCAGGTTAAATTACCCTTAACCGGCTCACCAGATACACTCGGTGATTCTTATAATCTGGCTAAGCGCAGATTTTTAAATTTAGAAAAAAGGTTTAGACGCGACCCTATATTAAAAAACGAATATTCAAAGTTTATTCAGGAATACGCAGACTTGGAGCACTTGAGCGAAGCTCCTGAAGCTAAGCCGAACCCAAGCTATTTTCTTTGTCACCATGCAATTTTCAAAAATAGCGAATCTACAGCGTTGCGCGTAGTCTTTAATGGGTCAGCAGCGTCCTCTAGCGGCGTGTCGCTGAACGACATACTAGCGGTAGGCCCAAATGTGCAAGATTCTCTTTTTTCCATCTTGGTGAGGATGAGGCAATATAAATACATTTTGACAGGCGATCTGGAAAAGATGTATCGCCAAGTACTTGTTCACAAAGATGATCGTAACCTTCAACTCATATTATGGAGAGAAGATGAGTCGCAGCCTATCAAAACTCTACAGCTAAATACTCTAACTTACGGAACTGCAAGTGCGAGCTATTTAAGCACGAGGTGTCTACAACAAGTGGGAGAGGAGCAAGAGGACGAGCTGACCAAAACTATAATAAAAAATGATTTCTATGTCGATGACTTGATTACAGGGTCTAATGATGAAGAGGAATTGCGTCAAATTCAAATATCAGTCACCGAGGCGTTAAAATCTGGTTGCTTTAACTTAAGAAAATTTAAAACTAATTCAACAAAATTATTCGAAGGTTCCAATTTAAACACTAAAGAAAAATTAACTATAAGTGAATCATCAAGTACTCTCGGTTTAGGCTGGGATCCTTCTAACGACGTTTTGCATTTTTCAAGCCAAAATGAAAATCAAAACAACGGCAAAATTACTAAAAGGCACATAATGTCTAATTCCCTCAAAATATTTGACCCTTTAGGTATTTTGAGTCCCATTGTTATTCAAACAAAAATGATGTTACAAAGTTTATGGCAAAATAAACTAGATTGGGACGATCCCGTTCCAATAGAAATAGAAAAGGAGTGGGCCAGGTATTGCCTAAATTTACCGTTCATTTCCGAAATTAAAATAAATAGAAATGTTCTTTGTAATAATCCAAAAACAATTGAATTGCATACTTTCAGTGACTCATCGGAACGTGCCCTAGGTGCATGTATCTACATGAGAACAATAGATGAAAAAGGTGACGTCACCGTTAGATTGCTATGTTCGAAATCAAAAGTAGCCCCATTAAAATCAATCACTATCGCGCGTTTAGAGCTCTGTGCTGCCTTGCTGGCTAGCAAATTAAGTAAAGCCGTCACAGACTCGCTAAGATTCAAACCAGATCGTCTGGTGTACTGGTGTGATTCAAAAGTGGCCTTAGCATGGATCACCAACGACCAGCTAAGATTAAAGACATTCGTTGCGAATCGAGTCAATGAAATTCGTGAAATCACCAATCCTGATTCGTGGCAGTATGTGGCCACTTCGGCTAACCCGGCTGATTTAATTTCCAGGGGGGTGGATGCTGGCCATTTGCGTTCTCTAAATTTATGGTGGTGTGGGCCCGAATTTTTAACCAAAAATAAATCAGAATGGCCAACATTCAAGCATAGCCATAATGATATACCCATTGATCAAATACCAGAAATTAAATCTAATGTCGTTAGCACTTGCGATCACGTGATCGATTTTGAAAGATTTTCTAAATTTACAAAATTACAACGATGTTACGCATATGTAAAAAGATTCATTCATAATGTATCATGTCCTACGGACAAGCGTTCAGGAAGCTTGACCACAGATGAGTTAAATCAGTCTCTTCATGAACTCTGTGCGCTCGCTCAAAGTCAGTCGTTTCCTGGCGAGTACGAGTTGTTCACTAAAAACAAAACGCTAAGTCCTGGGTCTAGTATATTATCATTATCTCCTTTCATGGACGAGCAAAAGGTCCTAAGAGTCGGTGGACGCATTGATGCATCTAAATTCAGTTATGACAAAAAGCACCCTATTTTGCTTCATTCGTCTCACCGCCTAACTAAATTATACTTCGAGTTTGAGCACTTACGGTTATTACATGCAGGTCCTCAATTATTATTAGCCGCCGTACGCGAAAGAATATGGCCAATCGGAGGCAGGAACCTAGCCAGACGTACTGCTAATAGATGTGTACGCTGCAGGCGTTTGCGTGCTAAAACATTGTGTCCTAAGATGGGCAACTTACCCGCGCAGCGAATTAATCCTGACTTCCCGTTTGTATCTGTAGGCGTGGACTTTGCTGGACCGTTTCAAATCCTAAACCGTAAAGGAAGAGGTAGCACGTTGATTAAATGTTACCTCTGCTTATTCATATGTTTACGATACAAATGTATCCACTTGGAAGCCGTCAGCGACCTATCAAAAGACGCGTTCATGATGACACTTCGTAGATTTATTGCTCGCAGAGGTATGCCAACGGAAATATTTTGCGACAATGGTCGAAACTTTGTCGCTGCTTCTAAAGAAGTTTCAAATTTTTTCAAACAAATTAAAGACCCTTTATGTGACGCGATGGCCCAAGAACGTATCAAATTTATATTCACGCCAACTTACGCACCTCATTTCGGCGGAATTTGGGAATCCGGTGTTAAGTCGGCCAAATTTCACCTAAAACGTATAATGGGTAATAGTCATTTAACTTTTGAGGAAATCTCAACGTTGTTTTCTCAAGTGGAGGCAGTTCTGAATAGTCGTCCTCTCTACCCTTTATCTTCTTCACCTGACGACCTTCTCTGCCTCTCCCCCGGGCACTTTCTTATCGGGAGACCTTTAACTGCGCTTCCGTCGCCTACATTGGAAACCTCCAAGGAAAGCAACCTGCGCCGATATGCTCGCATCGAAAAACTTTTTCAATACTTTTGGCGAAGATGGCAAAAGGAGTATGTCGTCGAGCTGCAGCAGAGGACTAAATGGCGCGTCAACCACGCTAAATTGAATATTGGCGACCTTGTCTTGCTACAAGAAGACAATGTGCCCCCGCTAAGCTGGAGATTGGGTCGAGTCTCTCGCTTATTTCCTGGACCAGACGGCATCTGCAGGGTTGCGGATGTCAATACTATCCGAGGGTGTGTGCGACGTCCCCTAACACGTCTATGCCCGCTGCCATCGGAAGAAGAGCTACTCGGTTGAAAGACTGGGTCTTTCAACGGGCGGGAGCATGTTCAGGCCAATCAAGAAGCCTGATAATTGTGTGTGAAGTGCCAACAATGAGCAATGTTGCTAATCATAAGTGTCAGGCGCTGTTTAGCCTTTTCTTTACCTACCTACTTTACTTGTTACATTCTCATACGAACTCTCAAACGTGTACCATGTACTACTGAATATCACCTGAAGAATTTACAATAAAAACCTAATTAACTGAAGATTTGGAGTTTAAATCAAGCTTCGTTATGTCCGCGAAGACAGAATATATCCTAGATTTACTTACACACTGTTGTGTCAACAGTACTTTCGAATCCCATTCTAATCGTGGTTTGATAATACCATACCACATGATCTTATCCTATTGGTGGGGCCCTCAACTTAACTTTGGAGTCATGTCCATATTATTGCGAACAATGACGCACAATTTAATAATAAACCGTCATAACTCAAAATTGTCAAAAATTGAGTTAATGTATTAAAACGCAATATTTTCGATAGCTTTACCTGGTCTCTTTCTCAGACCCGCCAAAATAGCGTTAATGAGAGAGATGGCATGAGTTTAAATCACGCGATTCAATTTGTGCCAAAGAGGCTAACTTCAATTATGATCTGATACATGAATAGGAAGGATGCTCATGATGAGAGACATTTCGATATATAGTAAATTAATTAAAAAAAATTTTTTATCATAACATGGCATATTTCCGCAAGGGTTTTTTCTAAGCTCAATTTATTATATTTATTACACTGATTTCGTTTCAGTTTGAACGTAATAATATCCAAATAGATAAAATATGAACAATGCAATTAACATAATACTATAACACATTAACACAATGTAGGTAGTAACAAATAAAATAAATTGACCAATTTCTCAAACTTTAAACTCGATTTCCCAAAATTCACGTTTTTTGAGTTATGACGATTTATTTTTAAAGAAATCCGCTTCCAATCCGCTTGCCCGGCGCGGCGATTATGGGCATTTACCTCCTAATGCGTATTGCATAGTTAATAGGAGAGGCCTACGTCCTGCAGTGGATTGTCATAGGCTGATGCATGCTCCTATCCTATTGGTGGAGCTCTTAACTTAATTTTGGAGTCGTGTCCATATTATTGCGAACAATGACGCACATTTGTCCGATCTCTTATGACAAGCAATATTTTAGATCTACACCTGCGATACCTGCAACAAAGAGATGCACTTCCCGCGCCACAACGATCCTCGAACGCTGCTCCGCACCAGGAAAGGTCGCTGCGGGGAGTGGGCTAACTGCTTCACCTTAATGCTGCGCGCGTTGTCGTACGAAACACGATACGTGTACGACACCACCGACCACGTGTGGTGCGAGGTAAGCTTTTATAACTATTTTAATCTTTGAATTAAGATAACGCATACAAAATTACAATCATATAATGAACTCATTCTACAACGCTGCAAAAAAGACATCAACGAGCGGTCACCTCGGCATCTGCACTTCGTTTCAGTGTAGGTATTTATTTCATTGTTTCTATTTTTTACTTATTTTTATTGACTCATAGAGAAAGTATTGTACACAATAGTGTTATAACTTATAATAGAGCTTTTCAATCTCGTGCCTTACTTAGGCCACGTTAATGCTCCGTGCGATGTCGTACGAGACTCACACAACCGACCACGTGTGGTGCGAGGTAAGGTTTTATAACGACGGATCTACACCTGCGATACCTGCAACAAAGAGATGCACTTCCCCCGTCACAACGATCCTCGAACGCTGCTCCGCACCAGGAAAGGTCGCTGCGGGGAGTGGGCTAACTGCTTCACCTTAATGCTGCGCGCGTTGTCGTACGAAACGCGATACGTGTACGACACCACTGACCACGTGTGGTGCGAGGTAAGCTTTTATAACTACTTATTATTTTAATCTTTAATCTTTGAAAGTAATTTTATTTATAATGGAAAATATAATTAAACAATAGACACAATACAATAGGTAAATAAACTTATTACAAATTAGAGAACTACAACTTCTTAACTAAATTACACAAATTACTAAAATTAAATTAACATACAATGCACACACACAGATTATCACATTACAACCCCGTCCCTTGCCGTTTCCGGTGCAAAAGTACCCATAACGCTGGCAGCATTTCCACGCTGGATAGCCATGGATAACCTTTGCACCAGAAACGACTCAGAGCGGGGATCCTCTCCCTTTAGTCTGAGCCGGCGACCAATGTCCTGCACAAACTGCTTCGCATCTCCACCCCAACAGCCCGCTGTCTCCACCGCTAAAGGCACGAATATGTAGCCGGGTCCCAAGGGCGCGTACTTCTGGCGCTTCACTGCGGCTTGAGTCTCGGCAGCGGCTCCGGCCACGCGAGATGTACGACCGATATGGGTGGCGGCGAATGTGCTGACACATGTAGCATCCCACACCAAACACCGACCCCTCTCCCACGGCACCAGCGTTAACCCATCCGGACGCTTACCATCAGTGCGGCTAAGACCCGGTGGCTCAAGAACCGATGGAACGCCTGCTGCTCGCAGTGCCCTCTGGACAATGTCGTTTAGGGCGTGGTGTCGCGGATGCCTACCACTACACCGACGGCAACCCAAAGCATGATGCCCGTCAGCCCCCACCATGGAACCACAGATGCACGTATGCGGATGGCACACATCGCAGCCCAAGCGGAGTCCGACGGCCACACGCAACGAGTCGCCATCGAGCAGAGTACCCAGTTGAGGAGAAGGTAAGGCATGTAACCACGCCCCTGATTCCGACTGTGATACCGCCAGGAGCCTTGCACGGTCCGTCCCGGAGGCGAGCCCAACGAGACGTTCCAGAGTAGCTTTGCAACCTACGTCATCCCAAGCACGCTGGACCTCCCGCCTCTCAGGAACGGCTGCCCCCGGGTTGTGACTCGACCACGCCGCCAAAGCACCCGACACATGAGGTATGCTCGCCTTGTCGCCATCCAAAGAAAGTATGTTAGCAACTAGGTCTGCCACCCCATGCACCGACGCCAAGAAGGCCGGTAAGCACACGTCATCCACCCGCCGGACCCCAATACCTCCGTACCGAATCGACAAAGCTGCCTGCGCCCACTGGTCCTCGCTTAGGGAGACGTTGACAATTGATTCAATCGTTGATTTAATTGCAACGTCGAAAGAGTCAATAGTGTCCGGGAATAGCCACACCGGAGCCGTACGCAGAAGGTACGTTATTTTAGGGACGGCAAAACACTTCTGCATCAGAACCAGCGCTACATGCGGGTGAACCAATTTAAGACGCTCACTCGCGAGCAGAAAGATCTCCTTACGCGATTGAAGGGCCTCGGGAACTGCGACATCAAAAATGGGTGCACCGAGAAGACACAAGGAGTTTGGATTCAGCTCTTTGAGGCCCGGCAGGAGAGATAAGAAGTGGGGAAAAAGAGAACACGAAGCTGGCTCACACGAATAAAACTCGCACTTGGCTGTATTCACCTGTAACCCCAAATCCCTTAAACGCGGCAACAACATGCGCAGATCCTGCTCCACCTCCTCCGGCCTGCCCCCAATGGTTCCATCATCAAGGTACCAGATGTTAAGGGGGGACTTGAGATCGACTATGACCTTCTGGATGGCGAGGCTGAAAGTGAGTGGACCAAGAGGATCTCCCTGCTGGGCACCCACCTGAGAAAGGATACGATCTGAGCCAAAAAAGAGATTCGATGGCGACTGATATACCTGGAAGAGAAAAGGGTACAGCGCTGGTATGTTACCCATGACTTCACTTAACAGGACATCCCTTTCCAAGCTGTTGAAGGCGTTTTTTATATCCAGCTTCACAATAACGCTACCTACATTTACTGGAGCTGACGCAAATGTACGCACGGCATGTATGGCTGCCTCGCACCCCAAACGGGTCCCAAAACCCAGTTGATGAGGCTGAAGATACGACGCCATTTCCCCCTTCACCGCACAACACCCCAGTTTGGCCACCAGCCGCCGAAATGTGCTCCCTACGGCTATCGGCCTCACGTCACCTTCCTTTTTTCGTAAGGCGCAAAGAGTCGCCCCATATAAATAAGGGCACACCGCAGAGTTTAACTTCCCGCTAAGTAGAAAATTACACAAGCGCGTCAAAGCCTCCAATAATCGCACGCCACCATCTCCCGCCGTTCCTGCTGTCAACTCTTTTAAATGCGCAGGGCGGATGCCATCCAACCCCCCGGCCGATCCAGGATGAAAAGAATTGACAGCCTGTGCCACATCTTCTACCTTCACGGAAAATGTCGGCTGGCCTTGATCCGGTTCCGGAGGAAAGCAGAGAGGACGAGACGGATCAGGATGCTTAGCTCGTAATGCAGCCAATGTCTCTGGGCCCGACGGAGCGATCGTGTCTTCACTCATGAGTAATCGGACTGCGCCCCTTAAATCGCCCTCATGGACTTTGGACTCAATTACCCTAGAAAGTGACAGCGACCGAGAGGCCGTCCCGTAGTCACCGGAAGATAAATACGAGAAAGCCTCTACGTTGGCCTTCACCTTTGAAGTAAGGGAACCTGCCTCTGATACTTCGGGAGTTCTTAAAGCCCTAAAAGAAAAAGACAGTAGCGAATACCACTCGTCCACCCCGTTAGCAGTAACGCACCTATCAATAATTTCAGATAACCTACCAGCTGCCACATTCCTCGCTCCTTTAGGAATATGACGAAGAACTCGCACTGAACCCCGAAGCGATGCGAGTTGGTCCAGAGTGGAACCGCCTGCCTGTGGAGTCAGTGCCGGTTGTTGTTGTGTGCCAGTATCAGACCCCACGCTAGAGCCAGCCGTCTGAGGGAGGGGCGAACGAGGAACATCTTTATGCATACGCGCAATATGGACTTTAAGGCCTCGCGACGTAAACATTCGCGTTGAATCTCGGCAGTAGGGACACGTCGACTCAGACTGGGAACTCATCATTACACAACAAATATATAATGTATTTAAAAAATCTTATAATGCTAAAAAATATTATATAAACATAATGCATATACTCCGACAAGATAAAATTACAATGTCAGTAGTAAAAAAAAAATAAAACAATATGCCAATATACATAAAAAAAACCTTATTAAAAAAAAATTACTATTCGATTTAAAAACATCACAAAAAATTGGTACGTTAAAAACAAATAAAAACATAAATGATGTGCGTCCAACAAACTGTTAAAAAACATCACAAAAAAAAAAGGAATTAAGTAATTATCATTCAAATGTCATTATTAAAAGTAATGTAATGTCTTAAAAAAAACAACAATAAAACGCTACTTTGCATACAAATGTCATCCTACAAGCAATGGGTGAAAAAAAAATACAATTATCCAAAATTACAAAAAAAATACAATGTCAAATACAAAAAATAAGCAAATATACATAAATTTTATCATAATTTAAATAAACAAATTCTTAAACATAAAAAAAAAATACAAAAAGTTTTCTTGTTCCACACGACTCGAACCCGGTTCAACTTGAGATTAAATATACGCTCGTTAGCCGCATTCTGTCTGAGCCATTCGTTCTCTAACACAGTTGGCGAATTTCACGTTCCGATTGGACGATATTGTGAAATAAAAGTGACGCGACGATCTAGCTTCGCAGATTATTGTTTGTTTAGCCACAATAAACGCCACTTTATATCACTTTTACAAGTTTTGCACCATACACTTCACTTTGATTTCCGCAAATAGGTAAATATCCAGGTGTTTATGTTTTTAGCCGCTTGACCAGTTGACGGTTGGTACATTTTCGAAGCACAATAACTGATTCTTGAAATCACCAATTTATTCCGATTTCCCAGTTTCTGTTAGTTATTGCAGTAGACTTGTAGCGGCTCACTACTTCTGATAGACACTATTTATAGCGCTAATCGTGCTTTTTCTATTTTTAAAGATAACTTTCTACGGAGCTCAGTGTTTACGTGTTCGAGGTCTACCCTCTTTCCAATAAATCCATCTTTGAAATAAAACTATGAAAACGGATAAACTCGCGTATATTAACTAATTTTAACTTCATTCCGACGTTTCGAACACTTTACAGGGTTCGTGGTCTGCAAAGTGTTCGAAACGTCGGAATGAAGTTAAAATTAGTTAATATACGCGAGTTTATCCGTTTTTATAGTTTTATTTCATGAGTAATCCTCGCGGTAACCGAAGAAAATATTATTTAATCTTTGAATTAAGATGACGCATACAAAATTACAATCATATAATGAACTCATTCTACAACGCTGCAAAAAAGACATCAACGAGCGGCCACCTCAGGATCTGCACTTCGTTTCAGCGTAGGTATTTATTTCATTGTTTCTATCTTTTTACTTATTTTTATTGACTCATAGAAAAAGTATTGTACACAATAGTGTTATAATCAAGCTTTTCAATCTCGTACCTTACTTAGGCCACGTTGATGCTGCGCGCATTGTCGTACGAGACACGATACGTGTACGATACCACCAACCACGTGTGGTGCCAGGTATTTCTATTGTATTCTGGTCATTTTTTTCGCAACTCGACATCAAACCTGCCTGTTTTATGTGCTCCCAACGCTGGCCTAGTTGTTGGGGACTTCACATACACCCTTGAACTTCTTCGCAGGTGTATGCAGGTTTCCTACAGGTAAAATACATGAAAGCCTTTGAAGGATTTATAAGTTTTATATTTTCTTGTCATCAGCACTTTCTTTATCGCGGGAGCAAATATAAATTTGTTAAAGAAGTAGTAAAACAGAATGTCCACTTAGTAAAATCATCATATTGCGATATATCTAGAATATATATTATATATTTTTTTTTTATTTTCAAAACTACAATTTATGTACATAGATTAAATCTAACTAATCTACTTAACCTAACCTATATCTAAGATTGGCCCTTGTGGCATTGTACCGAGGATGCTGGCGGCATTTCCTCGCTGTATCGCAATACTGATGCGTTGTGCGAGGAAGTCGCCAGCTCTTCGGTCTTTAGTTACATCAACCAGACGTTTCGCGATTTCAGCAAACAATTTGCGTGCGCTGGGGCCCCATGAATCTAAAATATATATATTGAATATATATTATAATATTTTCTTCAGGTATTCGATGTAGAATCGAACCAGTGGCTTCACGTAGATCCGTGCGAAGGCAAACTGAACACTCCACTCATGTACTGTCACGGATGGGGCAAGAAACTGTCATATGTCATCGCGGTGTCACGGGACGATCTGCAAGATGTCACGTGGCGGTACACAATGGATCATAAGGAGGTAAGCTCTATAACTAGCCATAATAAGGGTCATATCATCAGCTTATATCAGTTCACTGCTAGACAGCGACCTCTAATTAGCCTATGCGTAGGTAAATGCCCATTGTAGGTAATTACCACGTTGGGCAAGCGGATTGACGATCGCAGTTAGAAGTGTGTCCACTATGATGATGCTGCTGCCCATCTTCGATAAATGATCAGTGACACTTAAATCCCTTAGCCGACTCTTACGACATCCACGGGAAGAGTTGGGTTGTGACAAATGTATTTTTACTGCCGTCACCACACTGCAAATAATACAGGTAGTTTTAGATAAAAACGAGTTTTGACGTTGGTACTGTCACAATAGGGCTAGAAACTGTCATATGTCATCGCGGTGTCACGAGATGATCTGCAAGATGTCACGTGGCGGTACACAATGGATCACAAAGAGGTAACCATAGTAAGAAACCATAAAAAATATAATTTATACAAAGATCCATATGATGTTAGTTACAGAACTTAGCAACTATGTTGGTAGGTACAAGATAAACGAAAATAAAATAAAATCAAAACAATAACAACCACTTATCCTATCTGGATCTACCTATTCACCACTTCAGACCAGTATTTAATGCCCATTAACCAGTATTTGATGTCATCGCGGTGTCATGGGACGATCTACAAGATGGCGGTATGGAACTATTAGTAACCATATTCACATGTCGTTTTAGATAACATTAGCTGTAGGGTTTTGACGTAGATATTGTCACGATAGGGCTTCAAATAGTCATATGTCATCGCGGTGTCACGGGACGATTTGCAAGATGTCACGTGGCGGTACACAATGGATCACAAGGAGGTAAGGGCTATTAATAGCCATATAAGGGATCGCTTTAGATAAAATTAGATGTTTTTGACGTCGGTACTATCACAATAGGATTAGAAATAGTCATATGTCATCGCGGTGTCACGAGACAATCTGCAAGACGTTACGCGGCGGCGGCGGTACACAATGGATCACAAGGAGGAGAATGAAATGAAATGAAAAATGTACATACTTGCTGTCTAAGCGCGTCATTGCTTGCGCGCGTAGCGGGAGTAATAGAAAAGTGAAAATCCCTAGGGAGTAATAGAAATGTCAGTACGTCATTTAATAATATTAGGTCTTAAAACTTATTTTTTGGTTGGCAAGTGTGATGAAAAACATTGTATGCATCACGGTCGGGAAGCGGAATACTAACTCGAGTCATAAAAGCCCTCCGCCTGACGGCGTCGGGTTTCTAACACTCTCGTTAGTGATTCCGTACTTACCTCCCTTGATGCACAACGTACTATTATTTCCTTGAAAAAGGTTTACAATATTGCAAAACAGTGGGTAGGACTTCCCTTTAGGTAAGGTAACGTAAGAGTATTTCACAAAAAGTTTGTAAATGTGGTGGATCTTGCTCAGTATCATTGTTTTTACCAGCCTACCAATTTTCATCAATATCGAAAATGTATTTTTTTTTCTGAGAATTGCACAGGTATTATCTAATAATAGTAGCCAAATAAATAGTTTTAGATAAACTTAGATATTTTTGACGTAGATACAGTCACGATAGGTCAAGAAACATCATATAACTAAATCTATAAATTATTAGGGACTTAGGTCGCCGACTTAGGAATAGGGGCTGCGATCCTCGCTCCGGATCGTACCTGGTCCAGCAAATATGTATACTGCTATTGTCATACTGTATATGCTGCTAGTGTCATGGGGACTTTTGGGCCGGATACGACCCGGGGTGGTCTTTTGTAAGTCATCATATCAGCCGAAAGACGTCCACTGCTGAACATAGACCTCCCCCAAACATTGCCACAATCAGTGGCGTGCACTCCATATGTCCCCTATAGGCAAATAGGCACTGCCTACCCTAGCAGAACAGCATCTACATATGCTTTTTCGTCTTCATTATAATAATTTGTCATGTTTTCTGAAAGAAATCCACATAAATATTTATATTAACGGAGCTCGCGGCGATTTAAATATGCGCGCGCGCTAGCTAGCCTAGCGCGCGGCTGCCCAAGCGCCATCTGGGGTAAGGCAACGGCGATCAGAGCCTACAAAAACACACACACTCACACAGTGCGTTTGTGGAGACATGTCCGAGAACTATACGCACACAATCAAAACAATAGGCTGCGCCTAGGCGCCTTAGTAGGCGACCGGCGGCGGGGCGAGAAGCCATACGTGCGAGAGGGACGGCCAATGTCGGCCTCTCTCTGACTAACCGAGCCTCGAGATGTAATACGACTAATTTTAAGAACTCTCCTATGTTGCGATTTTTACTTGAAGTGAGAGGCATTACATTCTGTCAGGTTTATTTGTTTATAAACAGTCGGTTTTGATTTTTGCGATACAGGTTTGAGGTTAATCAGTAGAAAATCTATCAAAACAAAACTCATTCATTGTTATATTAATACAGTTAGGTTCTGAGCGATTTTTTTACGTTTATTTTCATGTAAGTGTTGTGACTGTGCGTGACTGAATTATGCTATGAGAATAAATTGTGAATACATAGTTAGTTGATGCTGACTGCTGTATGCCTAGCGTGTCTACGAAGTTCATTTTCGGCGGATTTAGCAAGTTAACAATAAAACAAAAGAAGTTAGTCGGAAATAGTACTTATAGCATTAATGAACATTGTATTTTAGCTATTTCACTCGTTAGGTATTGCACTTATATTTCGAATTCACCGATGATTAATGCTACGCATATTTAAAAACCTTTCACTCTTCTGCTAGAAAACATGAGCGATTTGAAAAGCCTTAGGACGTAAACAAAAGTCGGCAGTCGAGATATAAGACTTAGTTATTGTCGCAAGCTATACCTAGACTCTTTTACTTTACTCAAGTCTATCCACTTGTGAGTTTGCAATGCGATGTTCAATGTTGTTTGTTGCTCAGATAAAAAAAATTGCCTACCCTAACTAAAAACCCTGTTCACGCCACTGGCCACATGACCGGTCCTGTGATGTACCACCCGCATTCAGCGGACTCCTGCGACCTTCACCAGGTCATCAGTCCACCTTGTGGCGGGCCTACTCACGCTGCGCCTTCCGGTACGTGGCCGCCACTCGAGAACCTTTTGTAATTAGTGTAATGTAATATTTACGAAGCAATTGGAAATATAATTTTCTTTTCAAGGTTTATTTTTAACATATCGCATACGAGGGTTTATGCAACATTTTCTTTTCTAGGTGTTAACTCGCCGGAACCTCTGCAGCGAGAAGGAACTGCTGTCAACGATCCTCTCGCTCCGGAAGCACCGACAACGACAAGTGTCGTCATCTCGCCGCCGCTGCCTCGCTCGCCGCACGCTGCAGGAGTTGGTGCAGATGTCTGTAGAGAGGTGAGATGTAGGGACCTCTGCTGTCAGTAGAGTGTGATGTAGGGACCTCTGCTGTCAGTAGAGAGATGTAGGGACCTCTGCTGTCAGTAGAGTGAGATGTAGGGACCTCTGCTGTCAGTAGAGTGTGATGTAGGGACCTCTGCTGTCAGTAGAGTGAGATGTAGGGACCTCTGCTGTCAGTAGAGTGTGATGTAGGGACCTCTGCTGTCAGTAGAGTGAGATGTAGGGACCTCTGCTGTCAGTAGAGTGAGATGTAGGGACCTCTGTAGCGAGAGAACTGCTGTCAACGATCCTCTCGCTCCGGGAGCACCGACAACGACAAGTGTCGTCATCTCGCCGCCGCTGCCTCGCTCGCCGCACGCTGCAGGAGTTGGTGCAGATGTCTGTAGAGAGGTGAGATGTAGGGACCTCTGCTGTCAGTAGAGTGAGATGTAGGGACCTCTGATGTCAGTAGAGTGAGATGTAGGGACCTCTGCTGTCAGTAGAGTGAGATGTAGGGACCTCTGCTGTCAGTAGAGTGAGATGTAGGGACCTCTGCTGTCAGTAGAGTGAGATGTAGGGACCTCTGTAGCGAGAGAACTGCTGTCAACGATCCTCTCGCTCTCGCTCTCGTCTAGATGTAAACTAACCAAATACAAATCCACTTACAAATTAAGGAGCTATTTGAGGGTATATTTTAAAGACAAACTTCTTAATCGCGTAAACTTATGTTTACTTATATCCTCACGTTTCGGACATGACGTTATACCCATGGTCGCAGACAGACTGGCGAGAAAATGTATCAACACTTTCGAGCTACGCCTACGCGGGCTTAGCGAACTACCGGCACTTGGTCTTGATTATTCCCTTCTAGGCTAGGGTTGTCACTAGGCCTTTTAAAATATGAGTGATAATCGGGAAAGTTGTACTATCTCGAGCAAAAACAATTTCACGTACGAACAAATAAAACATGGAAGCCGCACGCCATACTAAATTGCCTTTCAAAAACGGTCCTGAACTTTAGTTGACGAGTGTCATCCCCTCTTCAATGCATCACCGTAATGAATTTCAATATCAACCTATAAAAACTTAAATCACCATTTAAAAATTGGTCCATCAAAGTTCCGATTTGCTATATTCTATAAGCATATGTCAAATATGTTGCGCCGAAATATACGAGGTGTTAAGCAAAGCGCTATGTCCTGCCCATCTTGGCACAATTGAACAATTGGTTTTGGGGGCATTTTTATTTTATTTTATTTTATTTTATTTATTTGGACCTTCAACAACGAGTATACTTGTACATCATTAAATTTGACATGAACAACTTAACACTAAGTATCTCATCACTTACAGAAGGACACCGCATGCACAAAATAACATTTATACTTAAATTACTATCGATAATATAATACTTATGTAAATACATTGTGGTGAAAGCTCACCGTCACAATGCTTGCTTACAATTAGTTACCTATTATAATAATGTAATGTAGGTATTTCAGCTCTTTACCTTGTTCCATTTCTTTCGCAAAAGCGCAGCTTTGATATGGGGGAAGGTTGAAGAGTTGAGATCAATACAATCTTGAAATTCTTTGTACACAGTAAACATACGCGAGAGTGGACAATGTCTTTTAAGATTTGTGCGACAGTTAGTTGAACCGAATAGTTTAACATTTCCGGCTCTTGGAATTCTAGACGGCACATGAAAATCTACTTTCTCTAGTAAATCAGGACAATTTAGACCACCGGTGACAATTTTTTTTAGGAAAATCAGTTCGTTCATTTGCCGTCTATTAGCCAATGAGCCTATTTTAAAATACTTTAGACGTGCATGATAACTTTTTAGCTTCTTATTCTTTTTACAACAATATGTTAAACTAGCTACAAACCTTTTCTGAACTTTTTCAAGTCTATTTACGTTAATATCATAACATGGTGACCAAACTACGCTACAGTATTCCAAATTACTTCTAACTAAGGCATTATACATTATTATTTTTGTATTAATATTTTTGAAATTTTTGCATTCTCTGAGGACAAAACCCAACAGTCTTGACGCTTTTAAGATAATGTCATCAATGTGTTCATTAAATTTCAGTTTGCGATCAAAATTTACACCGAGGTCTCTTATATTCGTAACCTCCTCGAGTGCTTCATCATTTAACCTATACAGAGTGGGTAGAACATTTTTGTTTTTCGTAAATTTAATATGCTTACATTTATTTACATTTCGATACATTTTATTTTGCACACACCACTCCGACAGTTTATTAAGGTCGCTTTGAAATGACACTGAATCTGGTAAACTTTTTACTTGTGAAATTACTTTTAAATCATCTGCAAATAGGTAAAATTTTGAATTTTGAAAACACTGACCAATGTCATTAATAAAAATGATGAATAGATAAGGACCCAGATGCGACCCCTGCGGAATACCTGATGTAGCAGTATATGCATGAGAGCTACAACCATCAACCACAACCCGGAGACTGCGCTCACTAAGGTAAGTTCCAAACCAACTCAGCAAGGGATCTGATATATCACACAACTCTAATTTATTTAAAAGAATGAAGTGATTTACTGTATCAAATGCCTTGCTGAAGTCGGTGTAAACAGCATCAACCTGAATGCGCTTGTCAAGGAGTTCAACAAGATCTTCGAGGTATGTCACAAGGTTTGTTCCGCAAGATCTGTTTTTTATGAAGCCATGCTGTCTTCCTGATAATGATTGGGAGACATGCCAAGTAAGTATAGGACAGATTAAAGCCTCAAAAACTTTGGCTAAGGCTGGTAAAATTGCTATAGGTCTATAGTTTTTAATCTTCGATCGATCACCACTTTTGAAAACAGGTACAATTTTTGTGTCTTTCCAAGCAGATGGGAATGTACCAAGACTAATAGACTTGTTAAAAATGTACGTAACTGGTAATGTTAGACTACTTGCGGTTTTCACTAAAAATACATTTGGTATACCGTCGGCACCAGCTCCTTTGGTAATATCCAAACGCTCTAAGGCCTGTTTAACCTGCTTCTCTGAAAAAAGGATACGACTAAGATTGGTGTTACAGTAATTATTTATAAGATTTGAATTGATGGGAGTGCTAATATTGTCCTGACTCTTATAAACGCTAGAGAAATGACTGGCAAAAAGATCACAAATCACGTCACGACTATCGGATGTCTCCGTTTCGCTAGACATGACATCCGGATATGTACTACAACCACCTCTTTTCATCTTTAAATAGCTCCAGAAATACTTGATGTGGTGATTTTAGATTCTATTGAAGCGACATAAGAGTTATAGCAAGTTAATGCCATTTTGTCACACCTTTTCCTTAGCAGATTAAAAGACAAAGCATCCATTGGATTTCCATATTTCTTTAGTCTTAGCCTGGTTTTATTTTTTTCGTTAAGCATTTTAATCAGTTCTTGAGAAAACCAGTGCGGGTGTTTGTGATCTTTAGGCTTCATTTTTGGTACATGTTCGTCAATTATTAAACGAAGTTCTGAATAGAACACTTCAACCATACGATCAACAGACGAACATGGTAGTAGCTTCTCTTGCCAATCCGTAGCATCCAATTTATTCCTGATAGAAACGTAGTCAGCTTTAAAGAAATTATTTATTTCTATGACTTGCGTCTTTGTCTTGATAACGTTAGTTTTCAGCAAATGTATATTTAGGGGTGGGTGATGGTGATCTATTTTAGAAATGCCATTAGTTGATTCGGTCACAGTTATATTAGTTAAGTTTGATAAGATTAAATCCAGTATTTTATTATTATGGTTTGGAATAGAGTTGGTTTGTGTAAGATCATTAAGTGCAGTAAATTCCCAAAACAATCTTTCTACGTTATTTGCATAATTCAGTGGGGAAGAAATTAACGTTCTATCATTTTTCAACCAGTTTATGGTGCTAATATTAAAATCACCTAAAATAATACATTTATGAAATTGACTTAATTTAATACTTGCGTTTTCTATAAAGTGACTTAATATTTTATCATTAATTGGTGGAGGTAAATAAACTGCACAAATACAAATCTCTTGGACCGAGTCATTAACTGAAATAAATAATTTGATCCAGAGATCCTCACATGAACTTTCACAGGCAAATATCCTACGTGATTTGTAGCTTTTGGAAACAGCAATCAATACACCCCCTCCCTCAATTTTACTATTAAAACATGTGACGCTACGATCACGTCTGTACACGTCATACCTTTTATCAAACAATTCAGAGTCGAAAACACTATCATTAAGCCATGTCTCAGTAAAAACAAAGATATCGTACTTGTAAGAAGCCGTTTTGACGTATACATCTTTAAGTTTCGTTTTTAGCCCTCTTACGTTTTGATAAAAAATGTTTAACCTATCACCTGTAATTATTGACGATTAATACATGATTTGAATGTTTAAAATAAATTAGTCCAGTCTAGATAACGAGTCGTAGTCTTTTATGTACTTGTACTCTGAACCATCTGTCTTCCTCACGAATATTCGTCCGTTACGGACCCACACGTACTTGTACTGTAGCTCCTTGGCCTTGTTTCTGGCAGCTGCATGTAGACCTTTGTAATAAGCCGAGAGATGTTCCACGATGTACACGTTCTGTTTGGCGCTCCCGATACCAAGAGTAGCGCTGTTGAGCTTATCTTCAGGGTTATCCTTGTTATATTTGATTGAGGCTGCCAGAAATTCATCGCGCATTCTGGGGCTATTGAATTGTACAACAATCGACTTAGGTCGAGTATTCGTTGGATTTTGTTTGGCAATTCTTGTGACATTATGAATGTTATTTTCAGATATTTTGCAGGATATAATTCTGCCCACGTTGACGACAGTTGAAACGAGGTTTTCATTTCTGAATTCGGGCAAGCGCTGGATCTCAACATTGCACTGTCGTGCCTGCTGCTCCATCTGATTAACCCGTGCGTTTAGATCTTTAACTGTGGATTTCAACTCTTCGTTTTCTTTCTGAAGTTTGCCAACTACACTGAATTTTGAATTTATTTCCAATTTAATTTCCTCGTACTTATAATTCATAAATGACATAGATTCCCGTACACTCGTTATTTCATCCTTAATGGATTTGAGTTCTTTATTTACAAGGTTGGCCATAGTATCATTAAGCTGCTTTAGAAGATCCTTCATTTCGCTTTTCACAATCTCCCGGACTGTTTCGGTTGTTAAGGCAAGGTCCTCGTTGGGAGGTGTGCTGATATCAGTAGGCACTGCTTTTCTACGGCGCGTGACATTCGGATCCTCAATGTTTTTGTGACTCATGCTTGCTCGTACTGGGGTGTTGTCCGCAGTTGGAATTTTCGGTTTACAATTTGGGCATAGCCACGAAACTCCGTAAGAGATCTCATCAGTTTTGAGCTGGCCCGGGAAGACACAGGAAAAGTGGAAGGAGACCTTGCACGACGAGCAATGCAATGCATCCGAAGAGTGTAATAGTACATTACTACCGAGGCCGGGAAGTGACTGGTTGCCGGCCGAATATATGTAGACGGCCGAGCGAAGCGAGGCCAGATAGTATTCGGACGGCAACCCGTCACTTCATGGCCGAGGTATGTATAATGCTTTTCTCAAACATGCAATGAAATGAAACAAAAAAATGTATTTTTTTTTAAGAAATTACAACTCTACTATATAACTAAGTCTTTGAAACAACAAAAGTCAAATACGACACCGACACCTCATTTTTTTTTAAGATTGACCTGTTTGAAAGTTGCAAATTTTTACATTTAAAAAGCGGTATTAGACGACGCGGTCGGTTGGGTCCAATTAATTGCATGCAGTGATCGGGGCCGACGGATCGCGCCGTATAATACTGCTTTTTAAATATTATTTTGAGTAGTTAGTTATTGTACATTTATTTTAAATTATATAATTTAAATACCTAATTATAACTGCAAAAATTTGCCAACCATTTTTTTATACTAATATATTACTTACAGATAATTATTGGCTAAAAGCCAAGATGCCAGGTCACAACCCTATGTCAAATGAAAATTAAAAAAGAGGCACTTGCCGGCCGAGGCCGGCAACGAGGTACTTCCCGGCCACTTTTTAAGCACGTAACTACAACATTTCATTGCATGTTTGAGAAAAATATGTTGCGGGCACCCGCCACACAACTGCAATACATTGTCAGGCATAATGTACTATTTGTTTACTTTTCTTGTCGCACTGTGATAAACGCTCTAATAGTAGTTCACTTCACGTGAGCCGCACTAAAACTCAACGCTGCGATGCTGCGAGCTGCTCGACACAAAGGTCATAAGCGCCATGCAGATTGCGGCGCTTACGATAATGCGCCAAAGCTGCGAACTTGTGGAGTTAGTCGGTAGATCGTCCAAGTATAAAAATAATATTTTGATATATTCTACACTTATATTGAATTTAACACACTATACAGTACACCACTATAACTGTAGGCACACAATTATAAGTTCTTGCAAAAATTAACGCAAATAAGCAACTTTTTCTTATGTAAACACAATAAAATTGAGGAGCGAATTAACAACACTGTTTACTAGTAGTTGCGCGCGGGTAGATATTTTTGAGCTGGCGTTAGACGTCCATGTTATATATGGTCGCAGAATTTCGCCGAAAGTCAGTAGGTATACAAAACGAATATGATTGTTACAGAAAGCCGAGCGAGTACGAATCGCACGGCCGAGTGTCGGGCGAGCGCGCGTGGCGCACGAAGCGCGGCGAGGCGGGCAACCACGTCTTCCGGCTACAATGCGAGGGCGTCTATGAGATACGATACTACACCGCTCTTGACAAATACGAGGTAATGTTATTGTAGACGATAGTTTGTTTTAATATAAATTTATGTAAAATGTTCTGTTAAAAATATGTTAATAAAGCCCTTAACTAGGCCAAAATTAAATACTAACATTAATTTTGTGCATACTAACCCCATCTGTTGTGAACCCAATGCATTTCTTACTTTTATAAATAAAGTCACAGAGGGCGCTAGCGAGTACCTAAACTTAACCATAAAAAATTATAACCTTACTTTTCTGTGCACCACGCGACACGCGAGCGCTTTTTGATCATTTCACTATAAAATCTAGTTTTATCTATCTTCCACCTGCGTACCCTACAGTTATTAATAAACAAGGATCGGACAAACGCCCGTCATTTTGAAAACTTATTTATTATGATGATGTTAACTTATTTAATTTGATGTTTTTTTAATAACACAAAGTATATATTTAGGAAATGTTTCAATTACTCCCGCGTTGCATGCAAGCGATGGCGCGCTTAGACAGCAAGTGTGATGAAATAGTACATTACACACGGCACAAGTGCGAAAAACATAAAAAAACTAGTGGCGATGTATTAAATCGACACGAGTTACGAATTTCCTTTTTGCACGTGTCTCGTACGACGTTCTTTAGTACATATGGTCCTCCGAAGTTTTGGACCTGATGTAAAATGAGCCACTTCTAGTACTAGCGCGTAAAAAAGGCACCATTTATCTGTACCAAAATAGTAGATTGTACAACAAGTGCATAAAGTGACCCATTTTTATCCGAGGCAATTTTTTTAAATAGTGATTGTTTAAAATAGTAGACGAGGATAAAAATGGACATTTATGCCCGTGTTGTACACTCTGCTTTTCACTTCGTTTGCGAGGAAAGTAACATTTTTCACTGCAATTTACACAACCAAGTTGTCGTAAAGCGAAAGAAGAAAAAATATACAACCAATAACCGCCAACTCATTTTTTAATTATTTTTTTTAATTTTCAACCTGTGATCAGAGCTTCATGTGATCAGATTTTCTGCCAAGTCAAACACTTCGGAGCATTTTTGAACGATAAATGATATCTATTTTATGTGATTTACTAAATTTAATGAGAGAAAATACAGAATTCTAATATTGTAATATATATTTAACCAATTTTGTCAGTTATACTATTTTATTGCTTAATAAAATTGTGCAATATGTTTTAATTGTTTGGCTGTTGGGACCGATTACCTTAGCCCATCTTCGCCTTAGAAAACAGTTTTACTTTTATGCTCTAGAACATGAAATGCGATTTTATGTCGTCTACGCACGACATAAAGGTGCACTATTTGAACATGAGAAGTGAAAAGATTATTTTCATTCTACAGGTGTTGCTGGATGGAAAGGTGATAGAGCAATTAGAATCCTGGGAGAGCGGTGTATACGAAGCACAAGATGTCTTCAGAAAGGTCGAACACGATTGGCAGATGGTCTACCTGGCTAGAGAAGGTACCATCTCATCAGTCTCTATAAGTCCACTTCTGGACGTAGGCCTCTCCTATGCGTATGGGCGCATACATCATACATATCGTTGGCTGACAACCAAAACTCACTATAAAAACTGTCACTACTCTTAGCAATCTCTTATGTCAATATTAAATCAGAACTGAGATACGATCTCTATTTCAAATATGTATTTGTTACTTAGTGAGTTTTGGTTGTCAACCGACGATATATCATCAGCAAGGAACGGAATTTTCATAGCGTAAAATCTAACTGTCAAAGGGATTGACTAAACTATTTTATAGATTATCGATGTTAATCGATGTTACGGAATACATTGTGCATCAAGGGAGGTAAGTACGAAATTACTAACGAGAGTGTTAGAAGCCCGACGCCGTAAGCGGAGGGCTTTTAATGACTCAAGTTAGTATTCCGCTTACTGACCGTGATGCATACAATGTTTTTCATCACACTTATCGACAAAAAAAAGTTTTAAGACAAAAAAATCTTTAATGACGTACTGACATTTCTATTACTCCCTGAAGAATTTCACTTTTCCATTACTCCCGCTATGCATGCAAGCAATGGCGCGCTTAAGCTCGGAAATGGAATTCGAGATCAAAAATGTAAACAATCTATGACAATGACGTGACATTATAAGAATAAGAATAAGAATAAGAATGGTTTATTTGGTGGTCATACAATACAGAACAATAAATACAAGTATCAAGCAGCAAGGATTTGAACACCAAAAAGGATGCCACTCAGCATGTGTCGTGTCAGATGACACGACGCTGGTTTTCAGGGCAACCGAGCTAAAAAGTGAAAAATAAAAATAACTAGAAAAATAGGTAAAACAGTAACAAGAGTCGGTAAATGTGTACAATGTAGAAGATAAACATAATATAGGACTTAACATAATTATCTTAAAAACATAGTGGCAAAGTGTACAATAAATTTGGTAAACACAACTTTAAAATCTAATTTATTAACAAATCTAACAATATCAAATCTATCTGGTAAATCTATGTGGTAAGAATAGTGAGATCATGTGTGTAATATTTCAAAAAAAAAAAAAAAACGATAATCTTCAAATTACAAAAGTTGTCCAGTTAAATGCTTCTTAAGGTTATTTTTGAAAGATGCAATGGATTTACAATTTCTGATTGGCGGTGGCAGGTTATTCCAACATTTCGTGGCAGCGTACCGAAAGCTACCACGGAAAGCGGTCGTTTTATGTTGTGTACCAATAAGCCTGCACGCACCACGTACTGGCCGTTCGGAAAACGTAAGTTTATCAAATAGGTATGATGGTTGTTGTTTATGGATAACTCCAAAAAGAAGGGAGGCAAAATGTAGGGTACGTCTGGTGCTCATATTCAATATTTTATGTTGATTTAAGAACGGAGTGATATGTGAACGATGTGGAATAGTGAAACAGAAACGTGCACAGGCATTTTGAATGCGCTGTATCAACAAGGAGGTCCGTGACAGCAGGCATCCACCAAAAACAGCATCGGCATAACTCAGCTTGGAACGAATAAGTGTGTCACAAAGGTTTATGCGTAAGTCAACGTTGATAAAGTCACGGATACGATATAGTACTTTAAGCCTATAAAAGCAGTTCCGAACAAGATCCGATACGTGTTCTTCAAAACGTAACTTACTGTCCATGGTTAGACCAAGATTACGAGCTACAGAAATTTGCTCTAAAGGTTCGCCTAAGACTAAAACTTGCGGAGGCTCTAGATCACGTAACATTTTATCGGAACCAAACATCATTAACTTTGATTTGCTGGAGTTGAGGACTAGATTGTTTGTCTTACACCACTGAGCAATCTGTCCTAAATCAGAATTTAGTTTACCAACTGCGGAGTTCATTTCAGAGTGTTTAAACGGTATGTAAATTTGTAGATCATCAGCATATTGGTGATAGTTACAATGGCTTACATTTTTTATGATATCGGCACTATATACAATAAAAAGCAACGGACCTAATATTGAGCCTTGCGGAACTCCACGTAAAACAGGTAGAGAAGCAGAAGTTGATGTTTTACCATTATCATCCCTTAATTCAACCAATTGGGTGCGTCCAGTTAGATAACTTGCGAACCACTTTAAAGAGCACATGTCAAAACCGTAGAACGATAGCTTAGACAGTAAGAGAGTGGTATTAATGGTGTCAAAAGCTCGGGAAAAATCTAGTAGCACTAACAAGACATTTTCACCATTGTCACGTGCAGACAAAATATCGTCAACTACATCTAGCAAAGCAGTGGTGGTACTACGAGACTTCCTGAAACCAGACTGTTTCTTAGGCAAGATGTTATTCGCATCAAGGTATTTTGTTAGTTGTAAGCAGGCAGCTCTCTCTATAATTTTGGATAAAAAAGGTAAAATACTGATTGGGCGGAGGTCTTTAAAGTTAACGGGATTTGGTATTTTGGGTATAGGTTTTATTAAAGCCGATTTCCAAGCTTCGGGAAAGGTGCCAGTTTCTATAGATTTGTTTATTATACTAGTAATTAAAGGAAGCGTATGAGGCAGTGTTAATAAAACCATGTTCAATGTAATGCCATCGGTCCCTTCTGCGTTAGTAGTAATCGACTTTAGTATTTTATACACATCGGTTTCTGTTAATGGTTTGAGAGAAAAGACGTTGGCGCCAAATCTATGGAACTCATATCTCGTTAAGAGAGAAATATCAATGCTGTTATCACCAGGAAGATTAAGAAAATGTTCATTTAGTTTGTCAGGATTGCGTAAATGTACGGGTAGCTCACTATCTTTCGGTTTAAAGTTTGCGATGTCATTCTTGATATTTTTCCATAAGGCTCGCGGATTTTTAATATTGTTGTTAATATTGTGGTTGAAATATGCAGTTTTTTCACTGTAGATTGCTGAATTAACAATGTGTTTTAATTCTTTGTAATATTTTGTGTGAGAGTCTGTCTTGGTTAGTTTGCAGCGAGCATGTGCCGCATCACGGAGTTTCATCATTTGTGTGTGTTATCCATGGATGTGACCTATTATTAATTTGAACAGACTTCACTGGGGCAAATTCATCAAATAACTGTATCATATAGCTATTAAACATATTTACCATGTAGTTTACATCGTTAATTGCAAAGCTATTCCATGGAATAGACTCGACGCGCTCGTTAAACAGTGGTATGTCTATGTCTTTGATAGGTCTATATATTATTCTACGGGGTGACGGCTTATCTTTTTTAACGGAAACTTCGAAAGTAATAAATGCGTGACTGCTAAGATCAGGGATATGATAGACGCAAACGTTTGTGACACACGTATTAGAACAAACTAAATCAATTAATGTTTCGCTATGATCGGTAAAATGTGTGGGTTGGTCTGTATATTGAACTAGATTCATGCATTTTAGGAAATCGAGAAGCTTTTTCGTATCCTGATCTTGTACATTTAACAAGTTAATATTAAAATCCCCTACTAAAATAACATTGTCGTAATTAGCGAGAGATGAGATGGACTCAGTTAGAGCATCAATGAAAGTGTCAACATTTAACCAGGGTGGGCGATATGCTGTACCGACAGCTATTCTAGTTCGATTTACGACAAGACTGAGCCACATTTGCTCTACCAGAGGGGCCCGTGGACACGAAATGAGTCTGACTGAATATACAAACGATACTCCTCCTGGAGTATGTGTGGCTGCTCCCGCGTTTCCGCTACTGCAGCTGGGGCCGGGTCGCATCCCACAAGGGTGGGACGGTCGTTGCACCGTCATTTGGGGACGGTGTTGAGAGGCTGTTGAAGGAAGATTTGCCATGGGCATGGCGAGAGAGAAAAATGATTTTGGTGATGATGATGCGGTAAAGGCAAGTTAAGGCAAGGCAAAGTTCGATCTGAGAGAGATCTGAAAAGGAAGACAGATGGAGAGACAGGGGCTGGTGCTCGATGCTCGATGCGCGGCTGTCGGCGCGTCGCTAGCGGCAGAGCTGGCTCGTCGTGGAGAGTCTGCTGCTAGAGAGGAGAGAAAATGGTGACCCAGCGGGGGCACCCGGGCAGGGCCCCGCTGGGTCGAGAGAGAGAGCTGCTGGTGTCAGTCGTCTGGCGGCTGGTGGAGCAACGCTCGGGGGAGATCCCGAGCGTTGAAGTCAGGTGGCCTGACATAGTGGGGCGCAATGCCCTGGAGATGTTTGTGGACCGAGTTGTCCGCACGGTCATACATGACCCGTGCGAGCCTCTCGACAAACTTGTCCAGTTTGCGCCACTTCAGGCCCTGCTCGATAGAGGCATTGCGCACATAGCGCGGGGCTGCGACTATGGTGCGTAGCGCTTTGGACTCCACAGTCCAAAGCTTCTTCTTGGTGGACCTGGAACAGAAAGAATACCATGCAGGTGCGGCATAAGTTAGGCGAGACCGAACGTAGGCTTTGTAGAGCCCAAGTTTGGTTCGCAGAGGCAGCTTGCTGCAAAATAGTGGCCGGAGTTTGAAGCGAGCCACGTTCGCTCGTTGGACGGTCTCGGCAACGTGTGGCCCCATGCGCAGCCTCCTGTCGATGGTCACCCCCAGGTATTTCACTGTGGGTGCCCATGACAGTGGCTGACCTAGAAGGGAAGGAGGATCTGGTAGGGTCCGTTTACTACCAGTAATGAGAGTCTGAGTTTTACCCACGTTGACTGAAAGTCTCCACTTGGAGAGCCAGTCAGGGAGGGCGTCGAGAGTCGGCTGGATCTTGGCGACCGCGTGCCGCATCTTGTAGGAGCTGGCGAAGTAGGCTGCGTCATCTGCAAAGAGAGCGAGTTGTGTGTTGCCAACGACTGGTATGTCGTTGGTATACCACCCATAGCATGCTGGTGACAGGCAGCTCCCTTGCGGAACGCCCGCCAGGATGGGGCGCTCTTGGGAGAGGCTGCCCTCCACTTTGACGTGGAAGCGCCGCTCTGCCAGGAATGCAGCTATGAGCCTCACGATGCGGCGGGGTGCTGTGGACAGAGAAAGTTTATAAATTAGACCTTCGTGCCACACTCGGTCGAAGGCTTTCTCCATGTCCAATAGAACGGCCACGGTGAATTCCTTCTTGTTGAGTGCTGCACCCATGTGGTGCAGCACTCGAGTGAGTTGGAGAGTGGTGGAGTGGTGCGCCCTAAAACCGAATTGCTCCGGTCTAGGGGCAATGTGAGGACGGAGGTGTGTGAGCAACAACCTCTCGAATACTTTCGAGAGGGTGCTCAACAGCGTGATAGGCCGGTAGCTGTCCGGCCTAGTCGGGTCCTTCCCCGGCTTGGGCAGGGCAATGACTTGCCCTGCCTTCCAGGAGGTCGGGAAGTGCCCCGATCGCATGATCCCATTGAACAGGCGCGCCACTGCCGCTAAAGTGTTTAGCGGCAGTTGGCGGAGAGCCATGTTTGGGATCAGATCGGGGCCGGGCGCCTTTCTGGGGTTGCAGTGATGCTTGATCGTCTGCTGGACCTGCGAAGGAGAGAAGAAAATTGGATCATCGTGCGGCAGTAAGGGCACGCTGAGATATTCTCGAACGCGCTCTTCGATGTCCGTGGTGTGCTGTTGGTTGGTGGCTGGATTGGGTTTGAATTGCTGCTCGAGACTGAGAGAGAGTAACTCTGCTCGGTCTCGGGCAGCATATTGCAAGTGCCCATTGGCGTCCCGTAGCGGCCGCGCCGGCTCGGCGGTGTTGGTGAGTGCTCTGCATAACCTGTGGATAGAGGGAACATGATCAGAAACGTCATCAATATGCGCTTCCCAGCTTTCAGCGCGGTGCTCTCTGAGCTTTTCCCTAAGCAGTCGCTCAAGGCGGTTGAGCTCAGTCTTGAGGGACTGAGCTCTAAGCCTTTGCCACTGCCGTCTATACCATCGCTTTTTCTCCAAAAGCGCCTGAATTGGCCTTGGGAGAGGTTTGCGGCGGTCGGTGTGCGGGATCGTCTCTGCGGCTGTGTCGAGGGCCGCCCTGATGTGGCCGGTGATTGCGGCTGTTGCCTCCTCTACGTCTGCGGCTGTTGAGATGGGACCTGTGCGGGGAGTAATTACCAAGGCTTCTGAGAAAGCCTGCCAGTTGTAGCGGCGTCCCGGTCCTCTGGTGAGTCTCGATGTCGATAGGTCGTCGATAGACAGCAGCACTGGTCGGTGGTCTGATGTGAGGTCGTCGAATACCTCGTGTCGCATGACAGAGTCGACCCCTCGAGAAACTGCGAAATCAATATTAGTACCTCTAGGGATACTGTTACCAACGACATGATCGCTGTAGTGGGGGGGGTAGAGGGCCCCGCCCACTACGAGGTCCAGCTCGTCCACGAGCTGGTAGATGCGCGTGCCGGCCTGGGACTCGGCTGACGAGTTCCAGGCCGGGTGCTCGGCGTTGAAGTCCCCGGCCAGGATGGTCGGCACGGGGGAGTCGACCAGGAGCTGCGTCAGGTCGCTGCGCATGTCGGCAATGCGGCAGTATCCACAGGGCCTGTAAATAGAATACAGGCGTAAGTGGTGTTTCGTGAGGCTTATGTCTACCCCGAGGGCAGACATAGCTGAAAGGTGCTGCGGCGGGTCCACCAGTTGGTGGACGATGGTCCTCTTCACTAGGATGGCCAGTCCCCTGTAAGGACGGCCATCCGCTGCCTGCTCGTGTGTTCGGTACACGTTGTACCCTCCGATGCGGAACAGCGAGGATGCCTTGAGCATCGTCTCGCAGATCAGCATGATGTCGATGTCCTGGCTGTGAAGGAAATGGCGAATCTCGTTAGTTTTTCCGGTTAGGGATTGAGCGTTCCAATACACAACACGTAAGGATGTACTACACATATTGGGATTGGTAATATGGATGGGGTAGCGTGGTAGTTTGGTTGGGGTCAACCAACTACAATAGCGCGAGAGTTGGTAAGGTCTCGGCTAGTACCTTTGTTACCGCTATAGAGATGGCCGAGGCCAAAGCGGCGAAGTGCGGCGGGATGTCCTGCTGGTCCGGCTGCGGCTGCTGCGTGCGGGCTGTGTTGGCGCGGCGCGGTGGCTGCGCTGACAGTCCTCCCGTGCGGGCCCTAGGGGGATTGGCTTGCGCCATGAGAGATTGCGGAGCGGACTCCGTAACCTCTCCCGACCTTACTGTGTGCCTGGTGTCAGGCCCCCTGCGTTGTTGCTGCCGTTGTTGTTGCTGCTGGCGGCGGCGGTGAGTGAAGGCCCTCGTGCCTCCTCTGCCCTTCGCCCAGTTGCGGAGCTCGTCCTGAAAGACCCTACACTGCTTGTGATTTGCGGGGTGGTCTCCCCCGCAATGCGAGCAGGTCGCTGGCTCCTCCTTTGGGCGTGGGCACTCCCGAGAAAGATGGTTTCCTGCGCAACTTACGCAGACCGCAGGCCTCCGGCAACCCAGGGATGAGTGCCTGAATCCCTGGCACCGGAGGCACTGCGGGGGGCCGGCTTTGCCCCTCCAGGGTTCGACCCGGATCTTGTTGGTGATGCCGCAGAGCTCGGTGATGTCCAGGAATGCCGCGCACTCCCTGGCCGAGCCCTCCAGCCTCACAAAGTAGAGGCTGCCTCCTCGTCCTCTGCCACCTGAAATTAGTTTCGCATGCTCAACCGTGTACCCCTTCACGGCGCATGCGTCCTTCACCTCCTGTGGGGTCATGCCTGGCGGTAGGCCGCGGATTGCGGCCTTGAGCGGCAGCGACGCCTTATCCTGGTATACGTCTGGCGTGATGTTGATGCGGCTCGCGAGATCTGTTAAAAAATGATCCACTGCCCTGTATTCCTCCCCGGATCGAGGGAGGAAGCGGAGGCCACGGCTGTCCCCCGTGGCCTCACAGGTGGCCTTGTAGCCGAGCTGCGTGTTCAGGTCTTCGAGATGTAGCTGCCAGTCCGGGAAGTCCTCTACCACGATGCTCGGGTACTTGGCCGCGGGCGCTGGAGCGGGACCTGTGGGAGGGGCGGGAGCGGCAGAGCAAGCGACACGCTTGCTCTTTGCCTTACTTTTGGGTGCGGCGGGTGTTCTCGCTGCGTCAGCGAACGATGGGCGCGCGGTCGCCGTTGAAGGCGCGGTGGGGCACGGCTGCGGCTGGTGCGAGACCTGTGGGTAGACGGCGGGATGAGGACCCCCGCGGAGCACAGGGGAGATGCGGTTGCATTCGCGCTTTCCCTCCTGTGCCGGCGGGCTGTCCTCCTCCCGACGCCTCTTCTGCTGACGCTCGCTAGCGTGCTTCAGCAGGGTGTCGAGAAGCTTAGTCTCGAGTGGGTCCAAGTCACTCCTGTTCATCGACCCTTTCGAAACTTGTTCAAGTTTCGAAAGGATGTCCGACCAAGCGCTGTGGCTCATCTCCAGGCTAAGCCTCTGCGGTACTATGCGGCGGGGCGATGCACGACGGCCGGGGTGCGCCTTTGCGGGCGTCTCCTCGTCCGTCGAGTGATGAGACAGGTTTGAACCTGTCCCACGTGGTATTTTGTCGCCATTCGGTTCATCGTCCGACGATGACTCACCGATAGGTGATGACTCACCGATCGGCGACAAAACCCCACGCGACGAGTTGCGACTTGCGCACCGGTCCGACCCCTCGTCCTCGGGGGCTTCGGCACTGCCCGAACCAACGTTCGCATCCCCCGTACCGGCGTCATTCTCCGATTCGCACGCTCCAGCCTCCACCTCCGATTCCATGGATTCGTCGGTGGAGGTCTGTGCGTCCTCATCTGTGAATGACCCCGATTTCGGGATCTGTTTACGCTTCGGCTTTGGCAGCGCCGAAGTCTCTTTGGTAGCGGAGGGCTGCACCGGCGCGATACCTGACTCTGATGCGGATGCGGCTTCTTCTGCTGACGGCTGTGCTGGTGGCTGCGCTGCTGCTGCCTTGCGGCCTTTGCGGGGCGAGTGTTGCACTGCCATGCTGCTCACACACTAACTTCACTGGTCACTGTAACAGACAAGAAAAAGTCTGTGATTAACTAGCGCTAACGGTAGCGGTAGTCGCGGACACTGAGTTGACACTAGCGCGAAAACGGGTACGCGAGATCGATCGGATACACGGGTCTCTGGGATTCGGCCTCAGAGCGCACTTGTGTTCCTTTAGAAAACGCGTCGCGATTTGTTTGCACTAGCGCGGCACTTAGTGACAGAGAGAGAGAGCGAGATAGATAGTGAGCGGCTGAGGTACAGAGAGCGCACGTCTGTTCCCTTCGGCAGCGCGTCAGCGAGATCTGTGCCTCCGAAATGAGTCGCGTGGTGATACCTCGTTTTATATAAAAGCCGACCCCCCCGCCGCGGGCGCGGGCGCCGCCGGGGGCGCGCGGCACGTGGCGCAGCCGGTACCCGGCCGGCGCCGGCGCCCGTGACTCTTCGCCCGCCCGCAACCAGGTCTCATTGATGGCCATGATGTCCACATCGTAACGAGTCAAGGCGGCAACAAACTCGTCGTGTCTAGTGCCTAAAGAACCTGGGTTTAAAAGTCCAAAGGAAAGATGATTCGATTTGAATTGAAGGACAAAACAGTGAATATTATGTATGAACTTACAATGTAACATTTTATTTTTTATTTTATTTTATTACAAGTACCATTACAACTATCATGACAGTTACCCAATGCGACAGTGTAGTAAACTTAAACCTAAATACACATTAATTATTAGACACGTAACATAAAACGAACAAAGTAGTTATATTAAAAGCATTCTCAGAACAATGGAACAAATCGATCCGGGTAGCAACCTGATTGAGCGTACGCAGGGCTCTCGTCCACGGCGCGGCGCGCAGCAGGCCGGTGTGCGCGCGCGGCTCGGCCAGCAGCGGCGGCCGGCGCCGGCGCCACACGTACCGGTCCGGGACGCACAGGTTCATTATAGCCAGAAGGCCCGGGCTACTGATCTTACCGCGCAAAATTTTGACAATATAAGACGCTAGAGCCAACTCCCTCCTAACCTCTAGCCTGTTATACCCTACCATTCCTAGTACGAATAAAGTAGGGTACATGAGAGGGTAGAATGGGTACACACCGTAACACTTAAGGTATAAAAACCTTACAAATTTATTTTGTATCCTCTCTACCATAAATTTATATTTGGCTTCATGGGGGCTCCAGATATTAGAATTACATTCTAAGTGGCTTCTGACCAGAGCTTCGTACAGCGCGCGTATAGCACCCACATTCGTAAAACTCTGCGCCTGCCGCATAACAAATCCTAAATTCCTGTATGCCTTTTTACAAGTCTTGACAATATGATCTGTAAAGGAAAGGTCAGCCGTGAAGTGAACGCCCAAATCGCGCATTTCAGTAACTCGCTCCATCGGTGTTTCATCCACTGAGTATTGATGATGTATTGGACTGTGCGACCTGCTAAAAGATATTGATGAGCACTTGGTCACATTAAAATATAGTTTATTATCGTGGCTCCATTGTACTACACGATCAATATCATCCTGCAATGCCAAGCAATCCGATACATCCTCGATTCGTCGCAGTAGTTTCAAATCGTCAGCAAACAATAAACATTCCGAGTTACGTACCACTCCTGGGAGATCATTAATCATAAGCAAAAAATTCAATGGACCCAGATTACTACCTTGACTGACTCCTGATCTCGTGTAATATTCTTCCGATTTGTAACCGCTATAGTCCACGTACTGACGCCTATCTCGCATGTAACTGGCAAAGAATGAAAGCGTCGGCGGTGTACACCCCGCGTCCGCCAGCTTATTCAGTAAGATGTCATTATCTACCACGTCAAATGCTTTTTTGAAATCAAAATAGGTGACATCCACCTGACCGCCGGCATCCACGACCGGTGTTACCACGGACATGAGTTGAAGTAAATTACTCGCGGTGCTGCGTCCCGCCCGGAATCCGTGCTGCGAGTCGGATAGCTGGCTACTGACCTGCTGCAGTAAGGAACGTTGTACGGCTGACTCAAATACCTTTGCTGGTGCACATAAGACTGCCACTGGTCTGTAATTGCATGCTTTAGATCCGCCACTACCCTTCGGCACTGGTATCACGCGTGTCAACTTCCATTGGTCCGGAAAAACTGACGACTTCAAGGATTTGTTAAATAAATGGCATAGAGGTCGAGCCAGTACCGAGCGACAGTCTTTTAAAATGAACGGCGGAATGCCGTCTGGCCCCACAGAACGTTTTGGAGGAAGTTTCTGCATTGCGAGGAGTACCTCGGCAACCTGCAGCTCGTGAATGCGAACGTACGAGCTGCTAGCTGTAGCCGCAGCACTCGCCGCTGACGAATCTAAACCGGCTGGAGTTGTGCAATAAACTGAATAAAAATATTTAGCAAATTCCTCCGCGGTTTCCCGCTGCGACAAGACCCGGTCGCCGTCCATTAAAACATTACTCTTGTTACTACTTTTTTTCTTTTTTATTAAATTCCAAAAAGATTTAGGATCTTTCGCCATGTTGAATTGAAGGTTATCAAGATATTGGTCGTAAGCTAAATTGATGGCAGTTTTTAATTCTTTCCGACAATGTGAAAACCTTCTATAATCATCTTCCGAACCACTTTTTTTATACAGTTTATGTAGCGAATGTTTGAGCTTAATTTGTTGAATTATGCTTGCAGTGTACCATTCCGGATACAAATAGCGACACGCTGTAGCCTTTTTTCGCTTAGGAGGAACACAGCTATCCAAAACTGTATTCAACTTATTGTAAAAATTAGTTAATATGTCGTTTGGATCAGTTAGTTCATATAAATCAGTCCAGTCAATATTTGCTAATGACACATACAAAAGTTCAAAGTTAGCTTTGGCAAAATTCCATTCCCTAATCGGTTGGTCACCATTACCAGTCGACGAGGTATGCTCGCCCCTCCCACGAGCGGTCGCGGCCGCGGCCGTTGCCCGTTAGACGCGCCCTCTTCATCTCGTCGCACAGGACCGGCTCGTCTCGCACTTACAAGATCAGTTTCCTCGATCCTGACGCCTAATTTATTGGCTACGGTAAGTGCTAGGTGCACGCATTGTTCATTCTTCACTTCTGGAATGCCTGCGATCTCTAGATCGTTGCCGAGAAGTTCTTGATCGCGGTTATTAAGATCCAGCTGTAGATCGGCTATTTTTAGACTTAAACCATCGAAGTCCCCGGCAATATTGTTCTCATTTACCCGTTGTTCCGTTTGAGACATCTTGTAGTTGCACTCGTCAATGCTCTTGCGCAGTTGCAGGTTTTCTGAGCGCAACTCGATAGTTTCTGACCGCAGGTCCGAAAGCTCGATCCGCATTTCAGTATTTTTGCTAGATATGGCACTAATGTCCGTTTGCATTCTTGAGATCGTGTCTTCAAGCTGAGAAAATTTGGATGCCCAGCCTTTGATTTCTTCAACGAGCCCTCCAATTTTATTATTGAAAGTATTCTTAAGTTCAGTCATATCGCAAGTCAGTTTATCGAATTTAGTGCTTATATTTTTCATTAACGCCTCGGTGTCGATATTTGCGATAGATTGCAGGGAGTCGTCGTTATTCTCTGAATTTTCATTTATTTGTTTTGGACTATTTGTAGCCGATGTACGCCTTTTAGCGTTTTTGCAGTCTGAGCATTTCCATTTTTTTAAGTTCATAGGAAGGATTCTCTTGAACTCTTGCTCTGTCATCCCACCGCAACTAAAATGAATGCAACGATTGCAGCCCGCACATTTGACTAAGTCAGTGGAAATGAGTACCTTATCACATTTAGGGCAATTCATGTTGTCAGTTTTAACTCCACCTGCGAAGTTCACGATGATTCCAGGAAATCACGCCTAGTCCTTGAGCTTATAGCGATGCGTGACTGCCGTATACAAAACGGCGTAAGTGCGGCTATTATAGAAGCCGCTTACGCATTCTATTGAGACGTTGAATGTTTTTTGGGATTTGTACTTAAACGCGACTTTTAATCACACTACCACTAAATGATTTTAAAACACCATGTTTTACGAGTATTTTGTTATAAGTTTCGACTTTCAATTCGCACTTTAAACTAGTTTAATCTAATTATTTATAAGGAGCTTTTAAATAACGCCGCAGACGCGCGGGAGGCGCGCGCCAAACTCTACAAAATTATACAGTCAATGTTAAAGTGACATTCCAGGGGTATAAAACTTTTTATTTTTTAACACCTTTATAAATTAACGTCGCATTTTGAGATGGGTTATTTATTTTATTTTATTTATTTGCACACTTAGAAACTACCCTTACTGGTGCTAAGCCTAAGACAATGCTTGATGTTTAGGTGTAGATAGATACTCGAAAGTCAAAGTATGTTCGATACACAAGTATCACAATCATTGACATATATTTGGACATGACTATAAAAAAACACACGGCTGAGTGTCCACGGTTCTAGATTACAAAAATAATACCTAGAAAATTTACTAGAATGATGTAAATTAATCAACATAATCAATGTTTGAAAACCAATGTCGTGTTACTTTAATCTTTAGGATAGTCGGGGAACGAATTCCAGTCTTCATCTATAGTTACAATCGAATCCATTTCTATTAAAAAATTAAAATGATTGATATGTAGGTAAAAATACTAAAATCTGTATTTATGTACTTTGTAATGCTAAATTTTAGGAGTTTTTATGAATTTATAAAAGAGTCATTTGGTTTGGAGCACCATCTTGTTTTGATTTTTTCAGTACATTGTTATAACTGCGAACCAAATGTTTAAAACTTCTTATCATTGCCAGTAGTATAAATTAAACACCCTACATTTTATTAAAGCTAGAGGAATATATCATTAAAAAAATAATGTATGTTATTAAAAATTAGTAAAATATTTAAAAACTATACGTACCGTCAGTGACTGTAAATGCACATTTTTTTTAACCATTTCAATGATTTTAGATTACCCACCTCCCGCGATAATTTTTTTGTGGTGGTATCCTATTTGTTTACATTTTTGATCTCCAATTCGATTTCAGATCTTAGACAGCAAGTGTGATGAAATAGACCATTACTAACTCAAAAGATTCTATAGCATTTGACCTCTTGTATAAGTAACTTACATTTCGATATTAAAATAAATCGTGTCCGGCGCCGACACTTTTATATCAAGTAAATATTTTTTTTTCTTTTAGCATATTTTATTTTTATTTGTGAAACATTATTTAACTAATTTTTTTTTACCTGAAAATTCGTCAAATGAAATTTTATTACATATAACTTAAATATTCAAGGAAACATATATTATCTGCAACACAGGCTTCGTCAGAGGGCAACAAACGCAAAATAAATCAGTAACAGGCTTCATCTCATAGACATCAATGATGGGATCCGCAACAAGCTTCGTCATATTATCTACATGCTTTCTTTTATATTGACCTCGCCTGTGCTCACAAACTCTATCACTTATAAAAACTTAAGTGACATAAATAGCATAATATGTGACGCTGTTACATATGTTACAAATATTACAGAATAATCTTTTAGTTGGTAATGGATTATTCCTTAAAATCGATAAGTCGATAAAATAACTTGGTTTTATCCCTCTGACATAGAGTTTAGATAGGCCTGTCCTAATATGCGTATAGATGCATTAGGAGGTAATTGCTCATAATCGCCACGCCGGGTTGCTGGATGCCATATAAGGGCGATGCACGGCGTATTGGCGATCGCAGTAATGTGTCCACTATGATGACGCTGCCCATCATCAATCTTCAATAAATGAAGTGACACTTAAGTCCCTTACTCTTACGACACCCATGGGAAAATTTGGGGTGGTGACAAATGTATTCTTACCCGTATCACCACGCGACGGAATAGTACATTACTACCGAGGCCGGGAAGTGACTAGTTGCCGGCCGAATATTTATGTAGATGATGCCGGATAGTATTCGGACGGCAACCCGTCACTTCATGGCCGAGGTATGTATAATGCTTTTCTCACACATGCAATGAAATGATACAAAAAAAATGTAACTTCTTTCTAAGAAATTATAAGTCAACTACATAACTAAGTCTTTGAAACACAACAAAAGTCAAATACGACACCTACGCCTAATTTTTTTTTAAGATTGACCTGTTTGAACGGTGAAAATTTTTACTTTTAAAAAGCGGTATTAGACGACGTGGTCGGTTGGGTCCAATCAATCGCATGCGGTGATCGGGGCCGACGGATCGCGCCGTATATTTAATACTGCTTTCTAAATATTATTTTGAGTAGTTATTGTACATTTATTTTAAATTATATAATTTAAATACCTAATTATAACTGCAAAAACAGCCAATGATTTTTTTTAATACTAATATTACTTACAGATAATTATTGGCTAAAAGCCAAGATGCCAGGTCACAACCCTATGTCAAATGAAAATTAAAAAAGAGGCACTTGCCGGCCATTTTATTGCATGTTTGAGAAAAGTATATCGCCAATAAGGATTGTTGAGCCAAGCTGGACGTCCCGAGTTCGAATCTCGGTGAGAGCATCACTTCGTCAATCATGGTTATCTTTATGTGTTGAAGTATTATGTACACATACGCTATATCTTTGCTATAGTTGCGTTACACGGCTAACGAAACAATTTTTAATAATATTCTTACACAAATCGGCCTACTCTTATGGTAAGACTTTTGTTGTGAGGCTCGGTCGATTTAATATTTTCCACGATGTTTATTTAAATCCAACAGAGGGCGCTAACTCGGGCCGCGTAAGCTGGCGTCTAGAAGCCGATGAGGGACTGACGTGCACGTCATTGGAAGCGTCATTCCCTCGCACCGAGTACGAAGATGGCCGCGTCACTCTGTCGTTTCGATTTGATGACGCGCCGGCTGAAACCGCTCCCAACAACGGTATCTAAACACCTTACAGTTTTTTTTTCGACCGTTCAAATTCTACGTAGTGAATGTGTAGGTCATACTGACCAACTTTTACTATGGGGACAAAGTCGAAATCGCGAAAAAAAAATCAGCTGTTTCATAAAAATTGGCGGCATTACGCCGGCCGAAATGTGGTTTCGGCGGTTATGTATGGATGGGCGCGTCATCGGTCGTTGCGATTTGATGACGCGCCGGCTGAAACCGCTCCCAACAATGGTATCTAAACATCTTATATTGACGCGGCTGAAACTGTGTTCAATGTAGTATTTATTTTATTTATTTATTTATGGATGGGCGCGTCACTCTGTCGCTGCGATTTGATGACGCGCCGGCTGAAACCGCTCCCAACAACGGTATCTAAACACCTTATATTGACGCGGCTGAAACTGTACCCAATGTAGTATTTATTTTATTTATTTACGTATGAATGTTCGCGTCACTCTGTCGCTGCGATTTGATGACGCGCCGGCTGAACCCGCTCCCAACAACGGTATCTAAACACCTTATATTGACGCGGCTGAAACTGTACCCAATATAGTATTTATTTTATTTATTTACATATGAATGTTCGCGTCACTCTGTTGCTGCGATTTGATGACGCGCCTTCTGAAACCGCTCCCAACAACGGTATCTAAACACCTTATATTGACGCGGCTGAAACTGTGTCCAATGTAGTATTTATTTTATTTATTTACGTATGAATGTTCGAGTCACTCTGTCGCTGCGATTTGACGACGCGCCGGCTGAAACCGCTCCCAACAACGGTATCCAAACACCTTATACAGGGTGTTCCACGAGCCACTTTAACCTACCAAATCACCCCGTTCAAGGTTTTCAGTGGCTCGTGGAACACCCTGTATAGACGCGGCGGAAACTGTGCCCAATATAGTATTTATTTTATTTATTTATTTAATCTTTATCGCACAATAATATAATAAAGTACAATTGGCAGACTTAATGCCTTAAGGCATTCTCTCTCTACCAGTCCACCATTGAGCAAAAATAAAAATCTGTGCTTTTTTACAGTAGTTTATTTTACATACTAAGGCTTGTTCACGAAATAAAGTAGCCATTGCTGTATAATTATTTTTATTTGTATGAGATCATACCTTTGTATGGGTGTTATTACAAAAAAAAGGGCTCTTTGCCTATCTTCTCGGACGCTGTGGTTGATATTTATATCAATTTCTCCATAATTATGGACTTTTATTTAAACTTCTGGATTTAAGTAGTGTTTCTTCTTATTTTACCATTTTCGGTCATTTAGTTTCCCTATGGGTCTTAACTAAACTACAATACCGATACTATAATAAACTGTGAATCTCGTGTCTACAATTTTTATTAACTATTTCAAGTCTAACATTGTTGGAATCGTCTCTGAAGTTCGCACTTTTTTGGGCGTGAACTTTTGCTTTAAGCATTATCTGAAGTTATTTTGATTTTGACGACTTTTCAGCGAATGCTTTTGGATATTGGATTGTTAAACATAAAACAGAAGAATCAATTTACAGTCCCATGGCTGTTAGAACTACATGGGACTATTGTGTAACAGTAGAGACTGATTTTACGATGGCTACTTTATTTCGCGAACAAGCTTTAATGCTGTGAATTCAGTGCTTTAAAAATCTTTAATAAATTAAATCTACATTTCTCAAAGTTAATACCAATAGTTCATCCCATTTTAACAATAGAGATGATGACTGTAGTTCAAAGAAATTATTTAACATTATGCACGACACGATACACGAAGAAATTATGACTAAAATGTAGATTGCAGTAATTTTTGTACCGAATTTATATTTAATCAATTGCAAAGAACTTAAAGAATAGGCCATTTGGCAGTGTAGAAACGTGACGTAACTTGTGTATTTCATATAAAACCTCATAGTGGCGATCGTTTTGACAGTTCGAAAAAAGATGTCGATTTGACTTGCCATTCATCATGCCTATTTAAATTTTTATGCATTACTTCTTTATTAACGATTTTTCATTGTCAAATCTAACATAACATAATCTAATCTAACTTAACAAGCCGAGTAGCTCCCTTTCTGTCTTATAGACATATGTCTATATGTCTGATAAGATCGAAAGAGACAAACAATACTTAGTGGCTTGCTAAATTAAAGAGACGTTTATGCTACGAACAAATAAAACATGGAAGCTGACGCCATACTAAATTGCATTTCAAAAACGGTCCCGAATTTGAATTGACAAGTGAGTCGCTTAACTTCAAACCCGGGTAAATCCACTCTGCCAATAGAGTGCATATTTAATTGCAATTGCCTAGTTTTTCTTTAAACTTCAACTCTATTGACAGAGTGGATTTACCCGGGTTTGAAGTTAAGCGACTCAAGTGTCACCCACCTTCAATGCATCACGGTAATGAATTTCAATGTGTTGACATTATTTTATACATTATTCTATAAAACTTAAACCGCCATTTAAATATAGTTGTGATTGGTCCGTCAAAGTTTTGATTGGCTATATTCTATAGACATTTGTCAAAGATGTTGCGCCCAAATATGCGCGGTGTTAAGAAAAGCGCCATGTCCTGCCCATCTTGGCACTATTGAACAATTGGTTTTGGTCGCATTTTTGTGCTGGCGTTAGACGTCCATGTTATACAGGGTGGCCCATTCGAATCGGTCAGTATGGAAAAGTCTGAAACTATAAGGCATACGAAGATTTGTTCTTAGGAACTATGTCACCGATTTTGATAAAAAGAAAAACTGCATCCATACATTTGAAAAAAAAACTGTACCCAGCTAGGGAATCGAACCCGGTTGTTTTGAAAAAAAAACTTACACTATTTTTATTTAGATATCGTTTGTGTAGGTCTTAAGCTGTAAATGTCTCTAAGAAACATGATAAAATGAAAGGAATTCATTGTTTTCATATACATACTTAAATTTATTTTACTAGGTGCTTGTTGTGTAAATCTTAAGAATTTTTTTTTTTATATTTATCAACGTAGTTTTCATTATTTTTAAAATCGATGACATGGTTCCTAAGAACAAATATTCGTAAAAAAATAAAAATAATAATAATAAATATTCGTATTCAAAGTCAAAAATCCTACACGTAGGTATCAGTTTTGGAAAGCGCAACGACGGCGGCGTTGAATACGAAACCTCAGCATAGCGATTAAATAATCTTGCAGTAATATTCGTATGTCTTATAGTTTCAGACTTTCCCATACTGACCGATTTGAATGGGCCACCCTGTATAACATGGACGTCTAACGCCAGCGCTTCTATTCTAACAGCGCAACTGACGTATTCACACCGCTGGCGTCGCTGCGACGTTTCGGTGACGCTCGCGGGCGGCGGCGCCGCGGGCTGGCAGCGCGCGCAGGTCGCCCGCCAGCGTGCCGCCGGCGTACATCCTGCGTTAGTGCTGCGGGTGCACGCAGGCCGCTAGTGAGTACAGAATACCAACCTATCATGTGATACGTCGATGACTTATGGTTATGATCAGTAGAGTGTCCCGTCAATGTATGGAAAAAAAAATTTTTGAGCTTTAGTTTCCCTAGAGGCATCAATTTTTTTGTAAATTTACACACATTCCGAAACGAGTAAAAAAAATTAAAATATATGTCATCTTTAGGGCTCTACCGCAGTGTAAAGATTTGTTTTTTTTCTATTTTTCCGAAAAAAAATATATGCCAAAATATGTTTACATATAATTGAAGTATTTTTTTATATAAAAATAAATTAAATAAAAAAATATAATTAAAAAAAATCCATATTACATTAAATATTTTTTCTTCTCATTATAAATTTTAGAGCTTGTCTTAAATCTATATTGCATGAAAAATATAATTTTTTAATTTTCAGCTCAGGGAGCCGAATTAAAAAAGTTTTTATTTGAAAACTTCAAACGATGCTAGAGCCCTAAAGATTTAGTCTAAAATTTTTTTTATTATTTTTCCCGTAATCTACAATTTATTTAGAGGCTTTTGGTAGGTCTCGAGTAAAAAAGTCAAATTCGGGACACTCTAATGATCAGGGATCGGACAAATGTGCGTCATTGTTTGCAATAATATGACAACCTCCGTAGCCTAGTTGGTAGTGACCCTGCCTACGAAGCTGGAGGTTCCGGGTTTGAATCCCGGCGAGGGCATTATTTGTGTATTTATTTATCACAAATATTTGTTCCTTGGTCTATGTATTTAAGTATCTCATCATCAGCCTATGTCAGTCCACTGCTGGACGTAGGCCTCTCCTATTAACTATGCGTATAGACGCATTAGGAGGTAAATGCCTATAATCGCCACGCTGGGCAAGCGGATTGGCGATCGCAGTAATGTGTCCACTATGATGACGCTGCTGCCCATCATCAATCTTGTAAAATGGTCAGTGACACTTCAATCCCTTTAGTCGACTCTTACGACACCCGCAGGAGTTGGGGTGGTGACAAATATATTCTTACTGCCGTCACCACACGGCGGCATTTAAGTATCTATCTATTATATTTATCGTCGCCTGATGGTTCCCACAACACAAGCCTTAATAGAGCTTGCCGTGGGTCTAGGTCGATTTGTGTAAGATGTCCCTAGATATTTATTATTTATTACATGACTCCAAAATTTATTAAATGAATAATCAAACGAATAATTTCTTCAAATTTGATTTCGGAGCTTTAAGGTGACTATTTAAAAAAGGTTTTCATAGTTACCAGTGTCAAATATGTAATTTTCTGAAAATGATTAATTATTCAATCAACTTTGGAGTGATGTCCACATTATTGCGAACAATGACGCACATTTGTCCGATCTCTGCTTATGATATCTTGCGTTAAAATATTGAAGCAAATCCCTTGAACTTTTTGGTCAATCTTACAGTTGCAATTGGGTTTGTTGTCAGTACGAATAAAGAACACTAATTTCAAATTCCCCGTGTGTTTACATGACATGTTGATGTGTGCGTGGCCTCAACTCTCGTGAAACTATCTATAAGGTGGAAGTACTAGTACCCGACGCTGTACCAATACTCGTCTTCATCGCTTGAGTTGCCTTCGATAAGATAAATTCAACTATTAGGTTATATTATTCAAACGATGAAAAATATATTCCTTTAATGCTTAATATCCCAACTTCGTAATAATTAGCTTATATCTAAATTATTTGCATACATTTAAGACAGGTTGACATTATTAGGACTGAGAGTTTTATAGTCCCAATATTTGACATTCAAATTTGTACTGAGGTGCCATCTATCAGGACAGCCAGCAATTACACCTGACACTTACTCGTACAATGGAGTTGACTAAAAAAATTGTAATCATGTGAAATTTCGATATTTTCACCCTATAAATTAAATACTATTTAAAAAAAACTAACAAACTCCTCTACCAAAACACATGACAATACTTTATGTAGATTTATATATGAGCAAAATATGGTGATTCAAATAAATATTCTCTATTGACCTGTTACGTACCTACTGGTACTTCAACCTTACCTACGATATGACTAAGGACGACAACCTACGTAAGCTTTTGACTGGCCCGACATGCTCTTGGCCGGTTTTTAAAACCAATGACATTGTTTCAGATTCCGACATTCCAAGATTTGAACGATGCTACTGGTTTGTGGGTGCCGCGTCGCCGCCGTACGTCATCTCGTCATCGCAATCAACTGTTACCTATTTCTAAATACCATTGTAATCGCCTTCCATTTCGTATTTAATTAAAAAAATATACACATAAAACGATTAATTTTCTTTTTTTTTCTAAATATACATATGAGTCGGTTAACTTCAAACTTGAATAAATCCACTCTAACCACTTGAGAGATTATTGAAAAAAAGTGATAATTCGGTGATTTTAAATGCAGATTATTTCTATTACGGCTAAATCAATAAAAAATCGATACTGTTCGACAAACTCAGCTTAAAAACAATCTAAACTAGTGTATTCTTTTCAAAAACTATGAATTTTGATTGGATTTACCTTCATTTGATATAATCGTTTGCAATTTAGTCTATCTTTCAAAAAACTCAGTGAGGATTTATATAATTTTGATTTAACATACCGGGATTTATCAAGATTTGAAAAAAATACGACGCAGAATTGACGCAGACTGTCAGCCATGTTGGACAAACTTCTTTCGCTGAATGGCTTTGATGGACTTGCCTTCATTTGAAATAAATTGTCATATGGATTTACCTGATTCTGATAAAATATTGTGATTTTAACTTTATTTTTCTTAAAAACTAAAAATAGAAACAAAGCCATTTTCTTAAGCTTTTATTATGTATAAAAATCTTACAACATGTCAGAAATGGATTTACCCTGAGTTTGAAGTTAACCGACTCATGTACCTATATCTTTAACCTTTATACGGCACAGTCGGCCATGGACGACAACGTCGTGACTGCGACGATGACGGCAGTAGCCGACAGCTACGCCAATGCAGTAGGAACTCACGCGGGACGCCTTAAAGTTCAATTTCGTTTAAGTAATCGCATCGCGCACGCGTGGCGTCTGGAGCTCGGCATATTCCTTCGACGTCTGGTAATACTTCCAATTATACAGTGTGTGGCCTACAACCGGGGTGAAAATTTAAATGGTGCGTTAATAAGCTAAGCAGCCATCATTTCCACATAAGTATAGTCATTTAAAAAAAATATATTTTTTGCATTCTTTTTTCTTGGAAATGTTGTTATCTTATGTTCTTTTACTTGACTTAAAAGTTATTAATAACTTATAATTTTTGTAACATTGAAAAATATACAAAAACTTAAAAAAAACGTACCCAATTAGTGTAAAAATAAAACCAAAATAACTATTATGACTCAGTACCTGGTATACTATCTTGATGTCTTGCGACTGACAAGCTACGATATCGTGATGCCGAGATCCAGTACTTCGAGTCCATAACTTTGAATAAAAATATCTCCAAACTTATCAATGTTTAAACATCGGGACCTTTCCAGGATTATTGCGGATAGCCCAAGGAGTCACCCATTTAATTTTTCTCCCGTGTTCAAGGTCACACACTGTATAGTATTACTTCGTCCAATTTATCCCCTCAAAGCAGGGACCGGAACCGTTATTTTCTCCATACAAAAAGAACGATTCTTTTTTCGTTCTTCGGTGTATAAATTCTAAGTTAATGGAGTAATTTAAAAATATATTATTGTAAATTACTTAACATATTGAGTAGTACATAAATAGTATTGTTACGTTCGTGGGGTGGGTTTTCTATAGAAAATGTATAAATAAGCCACTAATTAAAACTGATACTTTAATTACTAATTAAAAGAACAACACTTTACTAAAACACTATTAGTCACACACTTAACACTTCACAAACTCGCAGTTAGATCGCAGTCTTCGCTCTGATGTTATCTCTTCGCTGTCTCGATTGAAACTACTCCCGGCCGGGTCATGCTGTGTATTTATACCAGCCACTCAAATCTACAAAGTACGAGAAGATTCGACTCTAGAAAGTTCCCGAGTTAGGTGCGCGAACATTCTAGAGTATCGCTGTCTCTTTCTACAGGTTTCTCTTTCACACCCGTCCAGAATGTTCTCTCTATAGCTGTCTCGTTCACATCTTTCCAGAACATTCTTTCGTACTGTCTCTATCTAATAGTGCTTTCTCTTTCACTCCTATGGGAAATTTAGCTATATACCGATTTGTACTTGAGAGGCCCAAAAGGGGTCCTGAAAACGCCTGAAAACGGGTTTTCAGGTTATTGCGCCATCCGATAGAGGGTATCCTGAAACGGCCTGAAAACATGTTTCAGGCGCCTGAAAACGACGGTATCTGGGGTGAATATTTGATTTTGTAGTATGTGAAAGAGGACCTTCTGAAACGGCCTGAATACGCATTTCAGCCTGCTGAAAACGCTTCTAACGTGTCTAAAATCATATTTGTAGTTTTTATCATGCCATCGGCGTAACAGTATGAAACATTTTAAAATATTGGGCTATTACGAGGTTTTTCTAAAATATCGGTTCCGGTCCCTGAGCTATACTAAGCAGGGATCGGAACCGGTTTTTTGGAAATCTTCGAAATAGCCCAATATTTTGAAATGTTTTAGTCTTTATGCAGTACCTACTCAATAATTTATGTAATTAACAACATCGTATTTTTAAATTACTGCATTAACAAATTAATAATTTATACACCGTGTTTTTATTTTTCCTTTAAAGGGAAGCTTATTTAGGTCAAACATAATCAATTAAATAAAAGTGCTTTGGTTTACGGGGTGGTCATGAGTATACCGACAGACCCATGCATTTTTGATGTCAAAAGAAGTAAAAAATATTACATATCCAAACAAAATTTTTTTTTGTGATATTTTGATTTTTTTGGGTATGTCAAGATTAAAAGGCATACTGTAAGAATTTAAATCTTTCTCACTGGGGCCACAAGATTGTGTAGGTATTGAAATTACATCACATACAAAGACATTATTTATTTTTAAAACTAGAACAATTATTTTTAAACCCTAATTAGATGTATTAATTAGTTAATGTACAGTCGAGTTCACGAATATGTGTACATTTCTTCATCTTAATCCATTGGACTAAGGTGCAAAATTGTGTACATACGGGTCCTACAGATTTTTTTGTACTTATAAGTTAGGTTATACATTTTTCCTGTGGACATATGAAAGTTAGAGAACTCTCTGGAACCCTTATTTTCTTGGTGGACGAATACGACACGATAGGTGGCTTCTATTTCTTAAGAATGATGTCGTCAAAACCTTGTGTATGTCCCAGAACTTTCGCAACTTTAAAGACGCCCGTTTTCACGAACGTATAACTCATATTTATGAACTCGAGTGTATACAGCAACAAGGTGTCTTAAAACAAAAATAAGTAAGTAAACATAAAATCAACGTACATCGTAAGTAATCCAGCAACCCAGCTATGGGTATTGGTAAGATTAATGTTATAATGAGATTGAGTAATAAACGTACACTGAACAAATGGAAGCCTAGTCTATTCAGGAGCCATGTCAAACTGACGCTGTAAAGCATATTGTCAGAAATCTCTTACTAGTTGTCGCTGTGATATGGTTCTATTGTAGCCTAGGCTTCCAATTGGTTGTACATTGTATTGTACCTATAATGACGACATTTCAACGGTATCCGTAGGCCTGCTATACGGCCTCATTTCAAAAACGAATTCTATGGAAGATGTGGCCGTATTGCAGGAAAATATGGTCACTTTTACCACATAATTGTATTTTGAAATGTGGCCGCATAGCAGGTCACCGGAAACTATAAGTTGACAATAAGTTACGTGACACTTCCGTGATCCGCGGGCGACGGGAGGGATGGTCAACGAATAAAATAACAAATGAAGTATCTAATAACAAATAATCTGATAAATTTCGTGTAAGTTTTCGCAATATAAAGAACAATGCGAAACTGACACTTTTAGTGGTTCCTTATGTGCAGATAGATCGGTGGCACACTGGCACACAGTCGCGGTGGCAATAACGTCAACTAACTAGAGACTTCCATCCGATATTAATTTCACCGATAAGTGAACACTTATTTCAAAATGATATTTCATATTAGCTGATAAGTTTGGCGGACACACGAACTAAAATAAGCTGATCAAATACAATGTTACCTATGTATTTTTATAGGAATTATAAAATCAACTTACAATTTCACTGCCAGATCAAAAACCTAGGTTATAACTGCACGCCAACCTGTTGTATAATGTAAGCAACTTCAATTCCAAGAACGCCACTATGGAGTCCTCGATAACTTTATTCACATGCCACACGACTCCCCAGGGGAGTTATTCATTATACAATAAACGTCGGCTGGCATGCAGGGATAGCCTTTGTTTTTGTCCTGGCACTGCAAATAGTATTGTGATAAACTCGCCCACGGAGTCGGCGGCATGTGAACAAAATTGCCGATAACTCCCCAGTGGCGCTCTTGGCATTGAATGTGTTAACAACTATGCATAATAGTTGTGCAGGCGCGGATGCAGGGGGGGGGGCAATGGGGTTACTTCCCCCCCCCCCCCCCCTGACACTGGACTTAGGTATGCCTTAGTGCTGTTTTAAGTATAAAATACTACCATATCATAGGTCAATGCCCCGCCCAGAACGAATTCCTGGATCCGCGCCTGTTGTTGTGAAAGTTGAAACCATAGACCTATGGTTTCATATTCGATCGACTGCCTTACAACTAAGCCTAATTTAGATAGAATCTCAAAGTCATAACGTTACTTCTGTCATAAGATAGAATAACTTATCGATAAAATACGAATAATATCGAGTGGAAGTATCTAAGGCCTTAATCAATATAAAAAACACGATCATGTTTATTGTGTTACGAAAGTTAGTCATACAAACTATACGTATACTCTGTCCAAAAACCTTCGGTAGTAGTAAAAGGGGCAAATGTAAAAGATGTGAGGTTCGTCTTGTTGATCACTCTTACAAAAAAATAATTTGTCGCCCTTTTTCAGTGCCAAAAGTCGTTAAAAAAAATTTAACTTCGTAACACAAGAATTACAACAATAAATTTTAATTAAGTATTTTTTTTTGCCTACGACCCACTTACGTGCAACAATTAAGTACTCTACGATCTACAAAACCTATATTTTGAAGGGTCCACGGAAAGAATATGTCTAGTCAATTCAATTACAGAAGGAAAAACCACCTTACTTTTAACAGAATAAGTGTGAATTTGCCCTGATTTTTTTAAGCACTGGACATGTTTTTTCCGTGGACCCTTCATTTAGCTAATACCTAAAAAGTATAGAAGGCTAATAATGTTTATAGTACTCGTAATTAATAAAAACAAACAATCAAAGTTACGAATAAAAAGAAACCGAATCATAAAAATTACAATCGTTAATAGTGAAATTATTCGATGAACGATTAACCACGATTTTATTTGCTTCCTGACCCCTTTTTCTTAATTTCATAAGCTCCGTGCACTACGTCATCGGCAGTCAGTTGCAGAGTGGCCAAAACCAACTCAGTTAACTTGTTATCAATAGCAAACTCCAAGAGGTCTTCCAAGTTTTCTGTCGTTGCTGTGCGAGCCAGTTTCGAAATGCATGCCGCCTTCAGATTGTCGATTAAATAGTACCTGGCTATCAGCAAAAGTTGACGCAACCCGTAATCCGGCAAAGTGCCCAAATATATATACTCCTTTAAGTGTTTAAGGGTCTGCAGTGTCGTTCCCTCTATCTGTATCTGTGTATCATTCGTGGCCCAGTATTCTCTTGAAGACTTCGCTGTGACTGGCGAGATGAACTCTATGCACTGCCACCCGGCCGTCAGCAGCACTCAGATAAAAGTCAGTAAACTCATCATCTTCATACATTTTAATATTCGGAGCATTGGAACATTTATCTTCTATCAGAGTAATATTGATTCCAAATGCAATGAAACGATGGTCAGGGCAAATCTGGTTTATTTTGACTTCCACGACTCCCATCTCTATAAAGTCTAACCAGTGTTCTGTACATACCCATTCCCGGGTATAGCCAAGATCCTGACTTTCTACATTTAATGTGACAGTAGTGTCCTTTGCTGAATCGTGTTTTTTCATGGATATAAATGTACAGAGGGTACAGTTATTGTAATATGCGAATTTCAATCGTGTCTCGGCTAAGTCATCAATATTAAAAATCTGGCTTATCTTTTCATTGCGATCAAAACTGTAAATAATTATAGAACAGCTAAGCTTCAGGTTTCGGCCTCGATGCTGTTTTTTCACTACACTGAAATGGAAAGTTGATATTATTAAACTATGACCATTTTAAGCTGACTTGGCTTTATGCTATGTACACAGAGCTCAGAGGACAGCGACAGCAGTGTACAGTCGCCATCAGATAATATACAGGGGTGGTCATGAGTAACCCGACAGACTTTACCAATGCAAGTCAAAAGTAAAAAAAGACATTATATGACATGTAATTTTCGGACAAATTAGGGACGGAGCTATACTAAGGAATGAGAGGTAAATATCACTAGCTCATTACTTAGTATACATAACTCTGTCCCTATAACTTACGTAAGAACTTACAGGTGTACAGCCAGCCGTACACCTGGGTCGCGTTTTATAAAGTTACAATTTACAATTTCGCTGTTTGCCTCTCTTTCTAGCCAATATGTGCGTGCGATAGAGAGGCAAACAGCGAAATTGTAAATTGTAACTTTATAAAACGTGACCCTGTAAGTTCTTACGTAAGTTGTAGAGACGGACCTATACCTAGTATACCTACTAAGGAACGAGAGGTGCATGCATATCACTATCTCAATCCTTAGTATAGCTCCGTCCCTACAACTTACGTAAGAACTTACAGGTGTAAGCCGTTATTAGATGTAAATAATTGTTATGAAATAAAACTATGAAAACGGATTAACTATATTAATTATATCGCGTTTATCCGTTTTCATAGTTTTATTTCATGTGTACCTAATCCTCGCGGTGACCCAAGAAAATATGATGTAATTGTTATAAATAAAGGTGCATGCTGACCAAAAGAGTATTCGCTGTTCTATCCCACACTTTACGAAATCAACGAATCACGTTTCATGTAACGATCGAATTTCGTAGAGTAGGGGGATAGAACAGCGAATGTTCTTTTGGTCTGCATACACCTTAATAATCGAGCTATTCATAGGCAAATTAATAACAAAAAAACTTAGACAAAGCCAAAAAGTAGATAAAGACTGATGCTTATTTAGTTGCAGTGTTACGTGAAAAAACAATCATGGTCTACTAAAAATATGTTGAGTACCTATGTATTTGTGAGTAGAGTAGTATTAACCCATTCATTGCCGACGCCTCATATTTTTAATCGTCACGCAGTGCCGCCGCCTTCTACGCGACGACGCGAGTTCGCGTCCACGGCAACACGTTAACATTTCAACGGACGCGAATCCGCGGCATTAGGTTATATATCAAACTTGAAGGATGCGAACTCGCGTCTGCGGCATTAGGTTATTTCACACTTGAAGGACGCTAATTCGCGTCCTCGGCATCACGTTTACGCATACACAGGACGCGAATTCGCGTCTTCGGCATCAGAGATAAGAATTATGAAAACTACAAATGCACTGAATCCAGAAACCAGCGACGGTATAATATTATCCTTCATCAATAAAATTTAATAAGGTCAGTGTGGGTAAGTCCGACATACTTTATTAGTAAGGAAAGTCCGTCATATGCGTTTTCTATCGTTGAGTTAGGGGTGAAAATCATTTGGGAGACGGACTTTCCTGATATAGACGGTCTTACCCGCATTGACCTTAACATTTTGGTATCAGCTTTTAAATAATTATACCAATACCACATTCCATATAAACTCTTACGTAACGTAATATGTATAAGATATACCTACTGATATGGTACGTACTTAAAACACAACCGGGGTTATAAAGGACCCATTGTTCTTCTGTTGATTAAGGTTTCGTAGAATTCTGCTGTTGCTGTTGCGTAGTTATAAAAATAGGTAGGTATCGTGACGTACCTACTCGAATGTAAATAGTTCTAATAAAGCATTGATCTAATATGATAAGGCACCCTTGTTTAAAATACTGGAACCAACTCCCTATACTCTGTTTAGTTAAGTATTTAACTAATTGTAAACAATCTTGCAGTATTTATTATTGAAAACAAGTTTTAGCAAGTATATTATGATAGATATAGGAAATATAATGATTTACCTTGTTTTAATTCATTAAGTACTTAACTAGTTTGGGTTTTTTAATGCAGTTTATCAATAAAAAGATAACTACTGCATAATTGTTTAAATTTAGTGAAATACCTAACCAGAGTATAGATCTTATTACTATTTACAATTTGGAAACATAATAATATTTATTGTAAAAGAACAATGGATCTAAAATAGAGGAACGTACGATTTAAAAAATTCGAAACACTATATATTAAATACTTACATTTCCATGGTGAGATAATTTAATACACTTTGTTTGGAATGTACTCTATTACAGATTTATTTATATTAACAAAAGTCGTATCCAACTGCACAAAGACGCAACGCAATTGAAAATAACATAATTATGTCCGTCAATGCTAGGATTGATGTAGGATTGCAAGAAGGCACCACAGACTACGTATATAGAAGACACGGCCCCGGAAATCCCCGAATTCCGTCATAGAACTAAACCACAGACTATACCACTAATTGCAGTTCGAGGCCAACGAAACTACGACAGATGCGTTATTGTCAAATTTGTCAAAGTCTCTTATGACATTTTCAAATAAAGTTTTCAGGTTTCGACAACCTTTTTGTTATTTAATTAATTTATTTAAAATAATTCCTAATAAAACTATTATATACCTCTGTTATAATTATAATGTTTCTACGCCTTTTTGCTTAATATGCCTGTCACAACTAGGATTTTCTTAAAAACACGTAAATATCTAAAAACTTTTCTTTTCTCTTAACTAACGTTAATTTGACAATATTTTCTTGTAAAGAATTTAAAATGATAAGAACCAACGTTTCAAAGCCTATTTAAAAAAAAAGTTGAATTACACATTTAATTATACATAATAACTACCTACCTATACACATTCAAGATTTTGTGGTAACTTTTTCAAAGCTGGTCCCATAATAAAACTTGGCTGTAATCATGAGTAGATCCAGAAAATATGATTTTGTATCATTGTGTTTTATAACATTTCACCCAGTATATTTCATTTGGAAATTAATTTTTGATGATGGGGTGTATAGCGAAACTAAACATGGCTGAACCAAGTGGGTCACCTTGTTAACAACCTACGGAAGAAAACAAAACGTTAGATCTGTATGATAATTTAAATGGAGAACTATAGCACTGCCAAAGAAATTTGTAGGGCGAAGGAATTTTACGAATACGAAATGTGAACATAAAGCACGCTACAGTGTATTATTCTGCAATTTTCTAAACGTATGCAGAAATAGGGTTTTAATTTATGTGTAGTTAAATTGCTGGACCAAATGTTATTAACACCTGAGGTGATACCAGCGCAATACCAACTTTGTTACTAATAATTGCGGATAATTAAGTTTTTATTAAAATATCTTATATTTACGTGAAAATAAGTAAATAATATTGTTTATATAAATTAAAGAATTAAAATTACCAATAAATAAGATATCTCAACGTCTGTTTTTAGAAAATAAGGATTTACTATTGTAAGAACATTTCATTGTTGTGGCAATATTTTCGTAGATTCTTTGGCCTCGAACTCCAATTAGTGGTATACTAAGAAGTGAACTAAACGAGGGGCCGCACATAGTGTGCCACTAAGAGGGATAGACATAGTCACTTACTACTAAGAAGATACTTGTGTGTGTGGCACTTAGTGACGTATTCAACGATGATTCAACGCATTTGTCTGGCACTTACATTTAGCATCTAATGCACACACACACAAAAAATAGTGGCACAGTGATAAGGACGGACGATTATCGTTCCTTTTCACTTCCACTAGTAAAAAGTTTCATAAGACCATCCCTTTCGTTCTTGCTATTATTATAACGTTGTCAAATCCATATTAATCCTACATTCATGGAACTAAACTATCTTACCCTGTGATCTTACCGCAAACTACGACCGACGTGTTGCGTCTCTGTCAAACTTGGTACCAACTGTTACAAGTGCGACAGAGAGGCGTAGGCCCTCAGTGCTGCCAGATATCAATGTCAAAAAATAGGTTTGGTAGCCGTTAAGCCCGTATTAGACTAGGAGCCGTACGAAATCACGTACAATTTTAGCCATCTACAGGTTGCGTCACAATAAATAGACGACTACAGTAGAGGCATCGTAAGAAGTCGTTTTTGACGTTTGTTTGCACATGAAGTTCTGTAAAAATTTGACAGTTGGTATAATGGAGCAAATGTCAAACTTCATTGTTGCCTGAACGGAATAGTGATGTTACTGCTGTTGCTGCAATTTACCGATACGTCAATCGAAATAAATAAGTAAACCTTTTTTTATGGAGGTACGAATAATTGCTATAATAGTAGGTACGCACATATTTTCTAAAAGTTTGTCATGGTTTCGACAGGTCCTCGCGAGCCCGTGTGCCCGGTGGATACGCGGCTTTACAGACTGTGTGGAACTTGACAACCAGATAAATGTCATAATTGTTATTCAATTCAATGTATTTATTTACATAAGCTAGTATTAACACCAAATCACTTACTAGTTACATCATAAAAATAAATAAAAAATTAAAATTATGTTAAAATAATAGTAAGCACATAATAATTACAAATTCAATTATAAAATCACGTATAATTTTATTTTTCGTGGAATAATAATTTATATACCACTACGTTATTTATCACCTAGATGTGCTCTGATTTTAATAAATGGTTTTAGTGAGTTTATATACTGTATTTACGGCATTTCTCTATTTGGCATATCTACATTGCACTCTGAGCTAGCAGCACGCAAGTTTGCCAACGTGGGTTGGGAGTGGTTTGCTATGAATTTTGCTTATAGAGGTCACGTCCTATCCGTCCTATAAAACATCTTACCTAAATGCGACTTTACGTCATTATGACGTCACAGGCTCCAAAGTTTCGCTGCCTGCTAATGATTCTAAGTAAGATTACCAAACACTTTTTTAATTCGGATTACCTAACACTTTTTTAATTAAACTTTTTCAATGGCAAGTACCAGATCTAACGCCCTTTCGCACTTGACTGAAAATTTTACGACGGTAAAATCGAGCGTTTCACAACACTATTGTGAGCTGTCAAAAACGACTTCTTACGATGCCGCTACTATACAGCGCGACCTTACATATCCGGAATCAGAATATGAATTAATACTCTTAATTCTTATTATGAATTCATAACGCACGGATTTACATACAATTTAGCTGTTGACCACCCACATTCTGATTTTATCAGATTATGAATTTTTCAGATTGATCTGACAAAGTTGATCTGACATGCGTTATAAATTCAGAATATGACATTTTTTTATGAATTCATATCATGAATGGCCGGCCTTATACATCCGGAGTAAGTATTCATAATATGAATTCATAATCTTATTCCGTTCTCTAACCTCACACAACCGGAATCAGAGTAAGTATTCATAATATGAATTCATAATCTTATTCCGTTCTCTTGCCTCACACATCCGGAATCATAGTAAGAATTCATAATAAAGATTCAGATTTCAGATTGACACTCGACAGTTGTCTTGCGAAAATGTCTGCGGCCCTACCGCGAAAAACGAAATTCGTAAATTTCGAGGATTTGTCTCTCTCACTCTAATGACGCCTTCGTTTTGAGTGACAGAGAAAAATCCACGAAATTTACGTGATGGTGACATTGACAACCTAAGCATAGACAATTAGACATACAGAATGACGCTTTGTCTATATATTCATAATCGGAAATCAGAATGTGTGTGTCGGTCCTCGATATTGTATGGAAAGACGTGCGTTCTGAATTTTTTCATATTCTGAATTCATAACGCATGTCAGATCAATCTGAAAAAATCATAATCTGAAAAAGTCGGAATGTGTGTGGACAACAGCTAAATTGTATGCAAATCCGTGCATATTTTCATTCCGGGTGTGTAAGGCTGGCCTTAGTATTCATAATATGAATTCATAATCTTATTCCGTTCTCTTGCCTCACACATCCGGAAACAGAGTAAGAATTCATAATTAACATTCAGATTTCAGATTGACACTTGACAGTTGTCTTGCGAAAACGTCAGAAGGCTAATACGAGATCGTGACATTGACAACCTAAGTATAGACAATTCGAGGGGCCGCATATAGTGTGCCACTAAGAGGGATAGACAGTCACTTACTACTAAGAAGATACTTGTGTGTGTGGCACTTAGTGACGTATTCAACGCATTTGTCTGGCACTTACATTTAGCATCTAATGCACACACACACACAAAAAATAGTGGCACAGTGATAAGGACGGACGATTATCGTTCCTTTTCACTTCCACTAGTAAAAAGTTTCATAAGACCATCCCTTTTGTTCTTGTTATTATTATAACGTTGTCAAATCCATATTAATCCTACATTCATGAGACAATTAGACATACAGAACGACGTTTTGTCTATGTATTCATAATCTGAAATCAGAATGTGTGTTTTGGTCCTCGAAATATCGAGCGAAATTTTAGAACGCACCTCTTTCTGTACAATAGTACAGAAAGAGGTGCGTTCTAAAATTTTTCATATTCTGAATTCATAACGCATGTCAGATCAATCTGAAAAATGTATAATCTGAAAAAATCAGAATGTGTATGGTCAACAGCCAATCAACAGCTAAATTGTATGCAAATTCGTGCGTTATGAATTCATAATAAGAATTAAGAGTATTCTGATTCCGGATGTGTAAGGCCGGCCTAAATCCTGCGGCCCTACCGCGAACTTCGCAAATTTCGAGGATTTGTCTCATCTCACTCTAATGACTCCGTCGTTGGAGTGACAGGAAAATCCTCGAAATTTACGAATTTCGCGGTAGAAGGCCAGTTCCGGGCAAGAGATGTACCTATAATCTTCATTCTGATGATGCTTGTATGCGGCCGTACTTTTCTGAAATACTACTTGCTTGCGTCTATTTCCGGGTCATATATGAAAATATTGACAGAGCTGGAAATGTTCATAATTTTATTTATTTAAACCTTTGGGAATAAAACAGGCTAATACAACAGCAAATATCAAAACACATATATAATTATATCGCATGAAACATTTTGCATCGCTATTGCAGAGAATATTGTGCACACCGCACTGGGCCATTAGGCCGTTATTATTGAACGAGGGGCCGCACATAGTGTGCCACTAAGAGGGATAGACATAGTCACTTACTACTAAGAAGATACTTGTGTGTGTGGCACTTAGTGACGTATTCAACCGAGTGGCCGCACATAGTGTGCCACTAAGAGGGATAGACATAGTCACTTACTACTAAGAAGAAAGTGCCACACAGGCACTTAGTGACGTATTCAACGCATTTGTCTGGCACTTACATTTAGCATCTAATGCACACACACACAAAACATAGTGGCACAGTGATAAGGACGGACGATTATCGTTCCTTTTCACTTCCACTAGTAAAAAGTTTCATAAGACCATCCCTTTCGTTCTTGCTATTATTATAACGTTGTCAAATCCATATTAATCCTACATTCATGTATTCAACGCATTTGTCTGGCACTTACATTTAGCATCTAATGCACACACACACAAAAAATAGTGGCACAGTGATAAGGACGGACGATTATCGTTCCTTTTCACTTCCACTAGTAAAAAGTTTCATAAGACCATCCCTTTCGTTCTTGCTATTATTATAACGTTGTCAAATCCATATTAATCCTACATTCATGTTATTGAAGCTTTATTTGCTCAATGCTTTAATTAAATTGTTCACAGACAACGTTTTGTTTCTTTAAATGCATTGATCCCTGTTGGGTAAAAGCACATTTCACACACATTAAGTCATAGTCTGTATAAACAATGGTGGAACAAAATACGTGCTGGAGCGTCTTAGATTATTTAACCTTTTGGACGCCATGATTGATATATTGGCACCGCAGGTTCAACGCCAAAGACCAGGACTTACATCCTGGGTCGCGTTTTATAAAGTTACAATTTCGCTGTTTGCCTCTCTAACGCACGCACACATTGGCTAGAAAGAGAGGCAAACAGCGAAATTGTAAATTGTAACTTTATAAAACGCGGCCCTGGTCCACAGAGTAATAAAACACGCAATGTGCGTAAAATTCAATTTCAGTTTGGACATTTTGTTGACGTGGCGTGTGACAGCTTTTGTATTTGACGTGGCGTCAAAAAGGTTAAAAAACGGAGTAATATAAATGATGAAATCTTACGATGTGTCGCGTGTTAGAGGGTCTAACTCATGCTAAGAAAATTGATTAGGTACATATAAATTATAAATAATTATCATAACTACATTAGGGCATTTTCGCGAGAAGAGATCCAAAAAAATTGTTTTTAAGGTAGGTTTTAATGTTTTTCCTACTCAGAATAACGAGTTCTTTCAATCTAGGAGAAAAAAAGTACAAGAAAAAAATGGTCCCACATTTTTCATACATTTTACATGCTCTCCACTTTGTAACCGCTCTACAAAGTGTTTGAAAAACGGTTACGTAATAGAAACAAAAAGTTGGGACAGTTTTTTTCTTCTAGTAGGATCGAAAGAGCTCGTGATTTTGAGCAGGAAAAACATAAAATTTGCCTGTTTCAGAAAAATAAGTTTTTGTATCTCTTCTCGCGAAAATGCCCATTAACTATTTGATGTTAATTGATTTATTTATTTTTTATTCTTAGTTCAGTATCAATTTATTACAGAGAAGATTAATATATAATTAATTACAAATTAATCTAAGATTAAAAAATAGAATATAAACTAACAACACTATTTTAAAATGAACCACAAATAGTTGTTGAATACACATTTTATTTAACAATCCCTTCAAATCCACAATTTATTTATCGGAAAAGAACAATTTAGTAGTATTATTGTATATGGCCTCCGCTAGCTCGTTGGCATCTTCATTCCGTATCGCCGCTAATATTTCCAACACGTGTCTGAAAAATAGAATGTATATGTATTAAATGGGCACTTTTAAACATTTTCAACCACACGATGTTGGTCATAGATTTAACATAATATATCCCAGGTTCTGAAATTGTTGAACATGAATATATTGGTGAACTAGAACGGAACATAAATTTTGCAGAGAAGTCATCTATGAAAAAAGTATGGCGCACTTCGCCCCCCTCACCTTACGTTAAATCTTTAGATAACTGAAATGCTATAAAGATTTCCATATACAAATCAATGCAGAGTTTTATTGAGACGGGTTAATGCTAAGATTCAAGTTTATACTAGGGTTAGATAACCTAATATGACATCACATGGCAGATAAGGTAGTGCGTGCCGGATGAAATTCCTTATATGACATAATGCTTAAAATAATACATGTTAAAGGGGAGTTTATCAAATTTATCAATTGCTGCGGTAAAATTTAGAATGTTTCTGATATAAATAACACCAAGATTTGTAACATTGTTCTGTTTTTAAACTTTTATACCACTTTTTAACTAGGACACTTAATCCGCCCAACCCTGTATATATCATACAGGTTGACGTATATTCATTTGGAACTAAAATACCGACTAGAGTTATACTGCCATATCTGAGGCAGTCCTGTTGTGTGAGTTAGCCGTACGCACACATAGGCACGGACAAATGTCAGATTGAGTTCTTTGTATGCCGTGTATCTTTACTACTATGTAAAAACTTAGATCTGATTGCAGCCTCAGGAATCAATTCCAGGTACTTACACAATATTGACAGGTTCGTTCCTCCCCTTGACCTGATGGTCCACCGAGTGTTTCTCCTTCTTCACGGCCGTGAACTTGGTAGCTACATGCTTGTGTCCCGGGTGAGTCGGTTTCACTTCGCACCAAGGACAGTCCGTCTCAATCATTAACCTATCCTGCGGTATCTTGGCAGCTACTGCCAAGTTCTCTTCGGTTCTTAGTGAGCTGGAAAAGGTAAGGTAAAGTTTTTAAAACATTCGCCTCCGGTACTGTAAATCATAAATCATAAAATCTTTATTTGTCCAACATAGGTATACAGGTGTTACATTATGGAGTAGGTTCACTATGTGGCGCCTTTCGGCATACAAATTGTAAGGGCATGCATGTCACCTTATTTACATATACTAAGCTTAAATTAGGGTCTTCCAAAAACTCGTTAACAGTGTAGTAGCACTTATCGACTAGTAATTTTTTAAGGAGGGTTTTGAAAATATTCAGGTCTTGTACAGACTGACTTTGGTCTGTATCACTAAGTGCTAATACTATGCCGATCGAAATTATCTGATAGAACCCCTATGCCAGTGACACGCATATGTGAAAATTGTACTCTTAAGCCGGCGATACAGCACTTGTGTCTAAAACGTTTGTATTTCTATATGCCACTGGCATAGGAGTAAGAACTAGATTTAGGCACTGGTCTCACCGCGAGCTACTAATAATAATAACTAAGCTATGAACTATGGGCTATGGGCTATAAACACGAACAAACGATACACACTCCCGTGTAAATAAAAGAGACACGGCGATAACCGATCAGCTATCATCCACCGCCTAGCGAGTATCGCAATGTCTCTTATTTACACGAGAGTGCGTATCTTTTGTTCGTGTTTATAACCCATAGTTCATAGCTTAGTCGCGGTGATACCAGTGCCTTATGCTAGTGGCATAAGAACAAGATTATTTTGATCACGTATACGTGTCACTGACATAGAAGTCAGATTTTGTTGGTCACAGACGCTGTGTCACCGGCGTCGAATGTGTTAAACAGTGGCAGCTTGGAAAATCAACTGTATACTGCCTTACCGCGATCTTCGAAATCCGCAAATTTCGAGGATTTGTCACTCTCGGTCACTCTGAGGTGTCATAAGTGACAGATAATATCATAAATACATGGTATCACTCAGTACCCACAACAAAAGCTTAAATTTAGCTTACCTATGTTGTCTGTGCAAGAATGGAAAATTATATTTTATCAATTCACATCACATCTTAGTCCAATTCCACTGCTGGACGTAGGCCTCTCCTATTAACTATGCGTATAGACGCATTAGGAGATAAATGGCAAGCGAATTGGCGATGTGTCCACTATGATGACGCTGCTGCCCATCATCAATCTTCTATCAAAGAATGGTCAGTGATACTAATCCCTTAGTCGGCTCTTACGACACAACTCTGGTAGAGTTGGGGTGCTGACAAATGTATTTTTATTGCCGTCACCACACGGCCATTTATCAATTGGCAAAATTAACCTTTTCAACGCCTTCCCTCTCGTATCAAATTGTGACATACACGCGAGGATATCTACTAATCAACAACGAAAATAAACCTTATCTGTCAGCAAGACAGTTACTTTGACAGTGTACTCGATGACCACTTTAGTGGCTGCTGGCGTGGCAGGCAGGACAACACACGGCCACTTTAGTGGTTCTTGGCGTTCAAAAGGTTAAACTTAAAAATGCTCTCACCATCCATTAATGCCAACATACATCCCCAAAGCCAGAATCTTGTCCAACTCCTCCTCCGTCCCATCAAACGAGTGTACCACACCACCCACAACGGAGTCCTGGTTGCGCCGCAGTATCTCCACTAGATCTTCCGCAGCAGCACGGCAATGCAGGAACAGTGGGAGGTTGAACTCCTTGCTCAATTGCAATTGGTATTCAAAATATCTGGAAAAATGAAGTACCTTGAGCCAGAAACAAATGACAATCAAAATATGGATACTCTTTCTAGGTTCTAGTACTAATATTTACTAATAATTGGGGCTTAGCAGTAACGCTCTGGTCTCACCGCGAGCTGCTAACAATGGGACGAACAAAAGATACGCACTCCCGGGTAAAAAAAAGAGACACGGCGATACTATACGATAGAATAATCACAGAATTAAAAAATTTAAAAACAACCAGCTTCAACCGATTTCTCCAAGATCCTATGATCTGTGGTTTCCATCATTGGTTTTCTATCATCAAATCCTAATTTCTGAATGCAAAATCTTGTAAATAAATTAAAATTACCAAAAGCGCCATACGTGTACCTATAACATTTGAAGAGATCCCTCGATTTCTCCAAGTTCCCATCATCAGACAACAACTTGGTGCCAATGGGTCCATCTCGGGGTTATACACGTTCGATCAAAAAAAAATATTTAAAATCGGTTCACTATTCTCGGAGATATCAGGTAACATAAATACAACAAAAAAAAAAATCTGTCGAATTGAGAACCTCCTCCTTTTTTTGAAGTCGGTTAAAAGTGGAAAATAATTTCATAATTATTTTCCATTTATTGTAAATGATACTGACAGTACTGACTGAACCAGTTTTGTTTGGATATACGTAAGTGACCACATCTGAAAAAGTTTGTCAGAATTATTAGCGTTAAACGCGTCAGTTGCCGTTTTCCTATTTAGTTACCACAGACAACATAACCTCAAGACGTAGCATAGCCGGGCGACCCCCTCTGTCACGCATACGGTGAATTCACTCCATATTAGAGCCACGCCTCCATTGCTAACTTCAGTCTGCGGCCGGCGTTCGTGGGATAATTACGAAAGTTTTAACGTGATTTACGTCATGCAAAATGCATTACTGTTGCGTGAAATTGTGTGGCAAGAATACAAAAACATGTAGTGTGCAAAAATATGGTATTTCGTTTCACAAGTGAGCTATTTTTTATAAATTTCAATTAAAAAATTGTTTGGCCATGTTGTTGACATAGTAGAGTCAAATGATTAGCTTTATTAGTTTGCTTATCTGATGAGCTCTCTAACGAGATTTTTTTTTGCAAAGATAGGACCGATAACAAACGAATAATTAAAAATACCACGTGCACTCGCATTCGTCTGTTTGAAATTTTAAAATTGCCGCCATTTAATTATCGTCGGCACAAAAAAGAAAATGCATGGTAATTTATCGATGAAATTGATTGTAGTTTAAGCCCTTAAAAGCTCCGACAGCGCTAACCAAACAGTACTTGGAAATGAAATAAAAAACTATTAATTTGCTAACATTGCATTTATTCATAATATATTCACTTTAACACATTTTACATGAAATGTAAAACATAACTTTCAATTAATCTAAAAGTAAAGTTGATCATTATTATCGCACCATCAAATAAACAAAATGTTTTTTGGCAGTTTTTGTCACAAAAAACTGCACTGCGCTTGCAGTTAATATATTATTATTTAGTTAACTTAGTTGGATTACTCCATATTTACGCAGTTTTCATGATAATTCGACTGCGAAAAGAAGGAACCCCGAAGCAACACATTTTACGATATTGAATTATTTATATTATTCATTTGCGTTTTTTCTGAATTGAACAATTCCAAATGGAGGACTTCATTGCCTTTGAGGCGTTATCAGCTAATTAACTATTAGGCTACGGAAACAGTTACTTTGGTGAAAGATTGTAATGCTATTTTTAATGTTTTAAGGCCATAATTATGATACTCACTATTATATCCAGATAAATTTTCTTCATCAGTGAGCTCCAATCCTAGAGCAGTCAAATCGGTGTCCATGTTCAAAATTGGGTCGTTCATTTCAAGTGCAGTTGTAGATAAAGAGTTCACAGCTAAGTCAATCGTTGAAAGCGTATTCGGGTTATCAGCGTTCATAGCCAGGTCAGTAGGTGAATGCAGGTTCGGGGTCAGAAAATCGACAGGCAGGTCGAAAGAGAATCACAATACACACGACACACAAGATCACGAAACAAAGATGCGCTATAGTCAAAGGACGAGCCAAGACTAATCTATATAAATAATAAATAAATAAATAATGTCAACTTAGTCTACCAAAATCGTTAGGTTATGCCGATAAAAACTTTTGCGTGTGAATTTCATTTATCTGTTGAAAGGGGCATCGTCATTAGAAGTAGCCGCCATCCATTGTTTTCATTGTCTTGGTTCATTCAGGTACCAGTTGTCAACTTTAACTGCCTACATCGGAAGGTTATACTGATAAGGATCTTTTGTGTAAATTCCACTTATTCGCCATTGAAGTCGCCGCAAATTTCTATTTTTAAATTTACGCCGTCAACAAAGTCACCGCCATCCATTGTATCTATTTTGTTTTCATACAGATAAGGATATTTGGGTGTGTTTATCGACTGAAGCATACATCTATATTTGCATCATCAAACAAATGCTATTACATCGGTATTTTTACTATTTTCTTCGGTTACCGCGAGGATTACACATGAAATAAAATTATGAAAACGGATAAACTCGCGTATATTAACTAATTTTAACTTCATTCCGACGTTAAAATTAGAAGATTAGTTAGATGAAGTTAAAATTAGTTAAGTTTTATTTCATCGGTATATTTATTTAATGCATTTTTTCTAACCCGGTCCTTTTCACTGTACCTACCTACCTAACTGTGTGTATATTAGTAAATAATGACATTAGTAAATAAAACTTTATTTGAAGTATTTTTATAGTATCTGTACGTGTACATGTACTTACCAACATCTAAATAAATGCACTAGATCTGTCTGTTCACTAAAACTCAAAAACCATCAAACATTTGTATACCTTATTACGCATACTTTTTATATAATTTACGAACTTAAATATTTCGGTATAACATACATATAATTTCATTGGTTAGAAATAAATGCTGCATATCGCCATCCATTACCCCTGTAAAGTCTTTATAATCTTACAAAGAATATAAACACCATTTTGAATCACGCCAAAATAAACCGTACATGCGCGGGCTAAGGTCTATATTAAATATGTATATTTTGTTGAGTTTCGTTATTCTAGTAGAGCTCAAAATGCAACACGCTTCGCCCACTGAATCACAACACGTTGGCGTGATTCTCAAAAGTACCGTAAATAGTAATATTTTGTCTGGATATGCTAATATTGCATTTGAATATTTATTTACATTTCATTACAGTTGTTAGATAATGAAAAAATATTTACGATCCCCTGAATTCTCTACTTTTTGTTTAGCGTTAAAAAAAAGTAGAATACAGGAATAATATACTAAACATATGTATAAAGTATTTTAGCCTTATGTTTTAACTATGTCAAATGGACAACATTAAGTCCATAAGTTTAAAAATGATGGAGATAAACGACTAAACAAAATAACGCAACACGTGCGTGATCAGTGGCTAAGCGGCGTTGCAAAATCACGCATACGCTGCGTGATTAGCGCTGAATGGGTTAAAACACAATCGTAGTTTTATTCCGAACTTGAAAGAATTCACATACATTTTTAAAAAATTTTAGTAAAAAATATTGATATTTATAGTGGTAACCTAAAATTATATCTGCGAACGTATTTCACGATATGTTTCAAATAGGTCAGATGCTATGGAATGTCAGCCATATTTGCTTACATTCTTTTTTTGGATTCTACTGTCGGTTGGTATACGTTAAAATGCAATCTAATTGATATTCGGCAAAGATGTATATTTTGCTTGAAAAACGCCACGTATCTATGACAGTTTAAAATACTACTTCGTAAATTAAATTAAATAAGGTACACTAAGAAACTAAAACTCCACTTAAATAAACATATTTGATATTACATTTTAATATTGTTTCATATAATAGGGTAAATGATGGGGTAATTTTTCTCGCATGGCAACAACGCTCACTATTGTATAGTGAGCGTTGTTGCCATGCGAGAAAAATTACCCCATCATTTACCCTATTATATGAAACAATATTAAAATGTAATATCAAATATGTTTATTTAAGTGGAGTTTTAGTTTCTTAGTGTACCTTATTTAATTTAATTTACGAAGTAGTATTTTAAACTGTCATAGATACGTGGCGTTTTTCAAGCAAAATATACATCTTTGCCGAATATCAATTAGATTGCATTTTAACGTATACCAACCGACAGTAGAATCCAAAAAAAGAATGTAAGCAAATATGGCTGACATTCCATAGCATCTGACCTATTTGAAACATATCGTGAAATACGTTCGCAGATATAATTTTAGGTTACCACTATAAATATCAATATTTTTTACTAAAATTTTTTAAAAATGTATGTGAATTCTTTCAAGTTCGGAATAAAACTACGATTGTGTTTTAACCCATTCAGCGCTAATCACGCAGCGTATGCGTGATTTTGCAACGCCGCTTAGCCACTGATCACGCACGTGTTGCGTTATTTTGTTTAGTCGTTTATCTCCATCATTTTTAAACTTATGGACTTAATGTTGTCCATTTGACATAGTTAAAACATAAGGCTAAAATACTTTATACATATGTTTAGTATATTATTCCTGTATTCTACTTTTTTTTAACGCTAAACAAAAAGTAGAGAATTCAGGGGATCGTAAATATTTTTTCATTATCTAACAACTGTAATGAAATGTAAATAAATATTCAAATGCAATATTAGCATATCCAGACAAAATATTACTATTTACGGTACTTTTGAGAATCACGCCAACGTGTTGTGATTCAGTGGGCGAAGCGTGTTGCATTTTGAGCTCTACTAGAATAACGAAACTCAACAAAATATACATATTTAATATAGACCTTAGCCCGCGCATGTACGGTTTATTTTGGCGTGATTCAAAATGGTGTTTATATTCTTTGTAAGATTATAAAGACTTTACAGGGGTAATGGATGGCGATATGCAGCATTTATTTCTAACCAATGAAATTATATGTATGTTATACCGAAATATTTAAGTTCGTAAATTATATAAAAAGTATGCGTAATAAGGTATACAAATGTTTGATGGTTTTTGAGTTTTAGTGAACAGACAGATCTAGTGCATTTATTTAGATGTTGGTAAGTACATGTACACGTACAGATACTATAAAAATACTTCAAATAAAGTTTTATTTACTAATGTCATTATTTACTAATATACACACAGTTAGGTAGGTAGGTACAGTGAAAAGGACCGGGTTAGAAAAAATGCATTAAATAAATATACCGATGAAATAAAACTTAACTAATTTTAACTTCATCTAACTAATCTTCTAATTTTAACGTCGGAATGAAGTTAAAATTAGTTAATATACGCGAGTTTATCCGTTTTCATAATTTTATTTCATGTGTAATCCTCGCGGTAACCGAAGAAAATAGTAAAAATACCGATGTAATAGCATTTGTTTGATGATGCAAATATAGATGTATGCTTCAGTCGATAAACACACCCAAATATCCTTATCTGTATGAAAACAAAATAGATACAATGGATGGCGGTGACTTTGTTGACGGCGTAAATTTAAAAATAGAAATTTGCGGCGACTTCAATGGCGAATAAGTGGAATTTACACAAAAGATCCTTATCAGTATAACCTTCCGATGTAGGCAGTTAAAGTTGACAACTGGTACCTGAATGAACCAAGACAATGAAAACAATGGATGGCGGCTACTTCTAATGACGATGCCCCTTTCAACAGATAAATGAAATTCACACGCAAAAGTTTTTATCGGCATAACCTAACGATTTTGGTAGACTAAGTTGACATTATTTATTATTTATATAGATTAGTCTTGGCTCGTCCTTTGACTATAGCGCATCTTTGTTTCGTGATCTTGTGTGTCGTGTGTATTGTGATTCTCTTTCGACCTGCCTGTCGATTTTCTGACCCCGAACCTGCATTCACCTACTGACCTGGCTATGAACGCTGATAACCCGAATACGCTTTCAACGATTGACTTAGCTGTGAACTCTTTATCTACAACTGCACTTGAAATGAACGACCCAATTTTGAACATGGACACCGATTTGACTGCTCTAGGATTGGAGCTCACTGATGAAGAAAATTTATCTGGATATAATAGTGAGTATCATAATTATGGCCTTAAAACATTAAAAATAGCATTACAATCTTTCACCAAAGTAACTGTTTCCGTAGCCTAATAGTTAATTAGCTGATAACGCCTCAAAGGCAATGAAGTTCTCCATTTGGAATTGTTCAATTCAGAAAAAACGCAAATGAATAATATAAATAATTCAATATCGTAAAATGTGTTGCTTCGGGGTTCCTTCTTTTCGCAGTCGAATTATCATGAAAACTGCGTAAATATGGAGTAATCCAACTAAGTTAACTAAATAATAATATATTAACTGCAAGCGCAGTGCAGTTTTTTGTGACAAAAACTGCCAAAAAACATTTTGTTTATTTGATGGTGCGATAATAATGATCAACTTTACTTTTAGATTAATTGAAAGTTATGTTTTACATTTCATGTAAAATGTGTTAAAGTGAATATATTATGAATAAATGCAATGTTAGCAAATTAATAGTTTTTTATTTCATTTCCAAGTACTGTTTGGTTAGCGCTGTCGGAGCTTTTAAGGGCTTAAACTACAATCAATTTCATCGATAAATTACCATGCATTTTCTTTTTTGTGCCGACGATAATTAAATGGCGGCAATTTTAAAATTTCAAACAGACGAATGCGAGTGCACGTGGTATTTTTAATTATTCGTTTGTTATCGGTCCTATCTTTGCAAAAAAAAATCTCGTTAGAGAGCTCATCAGATAAGCAAACTAATAAAGCTAATCATTTGACTCTACTATGTCAACAACATGGCCAAACAATTTTTTTTAATTAAAAATAGTAACAAATTCACCTTTATTTTTGAATTAATTTAATTTTGGATGAAAACTAGCTCATTAAGATAGGTTTTTGGTGTTATTATTTGCTAGTACAGGATGTTAGCTAAAAATAACACGATAATTACAGTTATACCTTCAGTAATTTAAGGAATTACAATACAAGTGCTCAAACATAAACCAAAAATGTGGATTTTTTTGTAGGCAAGGTATTCTCCAACAGCTGCTGCATTAGCGTTCCCGTTGCAAAATCCATAAGCAAATGATTGTCAGCAGTGTGCTGACTAGTGAAGTGGCCGCCTTCCATCCTTCCAGTGCATGTTTGAGCACTTGTAATGCCTAAAGTACTTAAGGTATAACTGTAATTATGTTGTTATTTTTTAGCTATCATCATGTACTAACAAATAACAACACCAAAAACCTATCTTCACGACCTAGTATTCATGCAAAATTAAATAAATTGAAAAATGAAGGTGAATTTGTTAATATTTTTAGTTAAATTAATTTTTTTTGACCTTGATGTTGACTCTACTACAAAAATACTACTAAAAAAATATTTTTTGACTTTCTTGTGGAAATAGTAGAGTCAAATGATTAGCTTAATTAGTTTGCTTATCTAATGACTTCTCTAACGAAATTTTTTTTGCAAGGATAGGACCGATAACAAACGTAGGTATTATTCCAGAAATACCACGTGCACCCGTAATCATCTGTTTGAAATTTTAAAATTGCCGCCATTTAATTAACGATGGTACAAAAAAATTGTATGGTAATTTATCGATGAAATTGATTGTAGTTTAAGCCCTTAAAAGCTCCGACACCGCTAACGCAAACACCCTGTATAAAGTTAACTACATCAGAAGTGAAATTTTGTTGACCATTTATACTCTGAGACGTACTTATGTTGGTTATAATTAGGAACTTTTTTGTGAGTACCAACCCCAATATCACAAAAATAAATCATATGTTAAGTATAAATTGTGCAGATATGATTCTATGAAATTTATAAAACAGCAGACATTGTTTCGCGATGACAACTTACGAATGTAAATAGCAAATAAAATTTCACCCGTCAGTTATTTATTTCAACAAATAAATATTCAGATATTTATTTCAACAAATAAATATCTTACAATAGTAGTAAATAATTTCACTGGTTAAAGTAATTTCCGGCATAACGCC